>JAMKCH010041481.1:0-17643 GCA_023653785.1 Ophioderma brevispina
GCATATCCCAATATTGATTTTAAGCCTACGCCCATTTGCACACTCATACAATCAACGTTAATATGGTCTACTATGCGCGCGCCAACGCCCAAATGTGTCCACGACTTATCATATCCCCGAATTAACGTTCAACCCTCCTGTAGTGAATAAAGAATATTGCACACCTGGCAACCCAATTTCAGATCCCCAATGCAATAAATTGATTAGATGCTTACCATTCAAAGACAATCTCACAAGCATTAATATGTGTCAAACGGTCCAAGTGCAAGCACTCCGCACGAAAGTTTTCAGAAAAACATTTATAATACATTTGCACTTCCTGGCGCCTTGAACTTGATATGAATAATTGATTGACCAAGCCTCTAAACCAATTTCTACTTATTGTCGTTGTTTTTGCAGTACGTGAAGCATGATTCAACGGTTTCCTAATTATAAAACTCCACTACCACAAAACAATATCGTTTGTTGCACTTTAAGCCGTCTGACCTGGCTGTGAAGAACTTGTTAATTTGCAGTGACTTCACTTTAGTATGCCAAAACATTCCCACCCAAACCAGGACACTGTACCCCCTGCTCATCTATGTCCTCAAAAAAAAAAATTATAAGTGTCCACAAGCACAGAAGCGCGACTAGACTTCCCCGTTGCAAATAATCGAAGTGACCATTTCTAAGAAAGCCGGGCAGCTTCCCCGAAAAATACAACACCCTGATTGTTGGGAATAGACAAAGGTGATGACGAATGTTTCCCATCCCTTCGTAACCTGCAACCCAAAAGGGATCAGAAATCATTTCCTGGTGGTTAAATCAGGTTATTGCTCGTTTTGCCATAACTTAATTATGTGCATTTTGCTATGAATTTGTATCACTGTAAAGTCAACGGATAACACTTTTTTACCACTTCAACTTAGTTAAATTTTATTATCATTTATACAAAAGGTATAGAAGGCGTTGCACAAGATTCACACTAAAAGAGTTAAAACAGGTTTTAGGTGTTTATTAGCACTTTAAGATGTTAATTCTGGATATCTTAAACTTTTGAGTTGGTTAATAATTACTAACACGAACGCATGTTTAAACTATTTTTAGTGTTAATCTTGTGCACGCGTCCTATGTTGTGTTAATACTATAAATAAAGATTACCGCATTTGAGTGTTCAAAAAGTGTTTTTATCCGTTGACTTTTACATTGTATTGGCGGCATTTTTGGAACGACATCTTAAGTTGTTTTTTCTAATTGAAACAAAAATGATAATGGGGAAATTACTAATGCCAGGAAACAAAATTCCATTATTTTTTTTTGATTGGGAAAATCAGATAATGGTTAATTACTTGCTATTATAGAAACAAATGAATGTTATGAACCCTTGTCTATAATTTTACCAATTTTGGCAGTCCATTTTGGACTCCATCGTGATTTTCTTGTTAACATCTCAAATGTGTAAAGACCATAAAATGAAGCAGAAGTTGGTTTGGTATAGCCATGGGGTACATGGGACTCCGTAGATAAGCGACTATACTCCGGGCGACTATATCACAATGCTTGCCTATAACCCGACGGTCAAGATTGTCAGACTTGCAGTCCACCACAAAATCCCACTATTTTTACTGATGAAATTAAATTGGTTGTCACGTGATTGATCAGCTGATTCCAAAAATCGTACACTGCTTTTTCCTATATTTGGAGAACCTTTGAAAACTTTAGCACTTGTAGTCAAGTGCAGTAGTACTCAAGTGCATTTATCTTATAAAAAAATGCAAATCGGCTTTAGGTAAGTGTAGTGAGATTGGCGAAATTAGCTTAGGGAATAAACAAAAGAACGACAATTGTGGGGTTTCGAGGTATAAATTGAAAATACCAATTATATCATGAAATATTTTTTTTTTTTTTTTTTTTTTTAAATTTTTGCTTAAAAATAAAGTTAACTAAAAAAAATGCAAAAATTGACCTTTTTCCCCCAAAAATAAGATATTTAGGCACAAATTTTACACCACGAAAATCGCATTCTGCCACTTTGTCTTATAGATACAATGAAGCCCCAAGTAATTATTTATCATTTGATACCAAAATCATCTTTTAGCTAAAAGGTAGTCTTTGTAAGGAAAATACCATTTTTGGGTTTTTTTTGCAAAAAAAATTTATTTTGAAGAAAAATATGACTTTCGTTAAAACAAATGCCATATTTTCACCTCAACCCGACGGCCTTGCTGCCAACTAAGACCTTGGGATTTTCGGATTTTCAGCACAAAATTTGGAGCAAAGATATCCCGCTCAACCTTTTGACCTCAGACCAGTGGATTAAATCGATGCTCGATGCTATGACAAAACCGGACTATATGCAGATATATGGTAATTGATGTTTGGTTCAAGATCCGGGTTTTCGACTCGACGCATAACCCCAGCAGCCGCGCGCAAGTGGCTGTTGTAGCATGCTATTAACTACAACAGGGGGATCCGTCTGCTAATTACAGTCCACGGTAAGGTTATTTAGCCGGCCGGGACTTGTTTTCTAATTTTGTGAATTATGGACCAATCGTTTCAGATTCATGCGGGGACAATTGGAATATTAATTATTAAGAACAATTATACAGATGTTGAATCAAAAAGGAATTTATATGGGGAATAACAGCCAATTTTGAAAAAAAAACATAAAGATATTGATGACGTTCACGGCATTGATGTTTATTATTTTGCTTTCGGGGGGACCCATTCAGGTGGTAAAAATGGACGTAGTATCCCTACATTGGAAAAAACAACCGAGTATCGTAATCGTACGTCGGTTTTTGAATCAGTAGGGAAAAGGTTAAATTTGTACTGTTAGGCATAATCAACCGTTTCTTTGGAAAAAAAAAATAATAGCAACTATGGGCAGAGGGCCATGTATAGACCTTGTTTTAACATAGTCGGATTATATATAGCGGTCGCCCCCCGAAGAGCAAACTATACCTGATTACCTGACACGTGACCTGGCACCTGACACGTGACACCCAACTATTCATTCTCGTACAGTTTTTATAAAACTACAATACCGGCAAGGCACCAAGCATTCTGTATCTCCGTTGCCACAGCGTAATCGATCCAAGATGTGAGACTATACTGTAGTAAGGACTAGTTTCAATGCATTTGAAGGCCTAGTAAAAGGACACCTTTCGAACCTATCACATATAGATTGATCTATCGCTCTTCTATCGAACCTGCTTGATAGCTCGTCGGTTAGAGCGTCGTGCATGTAATACGAGGTGCGCCGAGTCGAATCCGGCCAAGCGCAAAGGGTTTTTTTTTTTCAACACTATCTGCGCTGGCCATCTCAAGGGAAAGATTATAAATATATATATTTTCAATGCAGTTCAAGTCATAGTGGTGGTACTTTCAATGAAGTACTTACCAGCATCGGGGTAAGCTTTATCTTAAATTGTTTAACCTGTTCAAAATCAAATCAATGCAAAATAATGATTCTTAGGATAGCATGAAACAGTATTAGTAGCAGTGTCATGTCACGCATGAATTTGAAAAACATTTAACCTGCATGCATAACATTGGGTTCCGAAATTGACACCCTCAACTTGGTTTACCTCCAGATTTCAGGTGATGAATTTCAGCTGTGCTGTTTAATTTGGTTTGTATTGAAGTACACAAAACGCCAGAAAAAAAACTTTTTTGTTTGTCCCCTGCCAAAGTAATCTCTATCAAACATAATACCCGTGAACATACGCGCCATTGGCTACAGAGCTATGCGCTCTTGTAGCCATGCGCAACGATACACTCTAATATCAAAAAGCCATATTATAATTATTATACAACCCCAAAACCATTGCACTCCTGGATTCGGCAGGTTAAATGGTATCCATTATATGGTGTTATAAAGTATTTGCAGATCGGTACTAGACCACTTTGGGTTTCGATTTGGCAGGATTATAAATTGAAAAACATAGTATTTGCAGATCGGTACAAGAACGCTTTGGTTCTCGATTTGGGCAGGTCCAATTGGCAATCAATTGGGTGGTACTTCAGCGTAAACGTAATAATAGCAGATCGTTATAAGATCCGTTTTGGGTCGCGAGGTGGGCTGATAAATTTGACGTATTAGAGTCGGCAGATCGGTATTAGGTCCGCTTCGGATCTCGATTTGGCTGTTGGTCGTAAAGGTTGTAGGACTTTATGTTCAATTGGTAATCCATTGGGTAACTTCAGCGTAAATAGCAGATCGGATAAGAATCGCTGTGGGTCGCGATTTGGCTGAATTTGAAAATATATATGGTCTAGAGTGTCGGCAGATCGAAAGGTCCGCTTCGGATCTCGACGCATAACCCGCAGACCGCGAGCAAGTGGCTGTAAGCCTGCTATTAACTAAAACGGGGATCAGTCTGCTCATTCAGTCCAACGGTAAGGGTTATTTAGCCGGATGACTTGTTTCAGTTTGTAGACTTATGGGACCCATCTTGTTCACATTCAGGCGGGGACAAGTGAATATTGTAATTATTACAGAACAATATACAGAGGTTGATTTAAAGATTTATTATGGGAAATACAGCCCATTTTTGGAAAAAAATAAAGATTTGATGCCGTCACGGAATTGCATTGGTTTATTATTTTGCTTCGGGGGACCCCATTCAGGTAAAAATGGAACGTAGTACCTATCCCTACATTGAAAAAAAACAACCGATTATCGTCATTTTACGTCGGTTTTTGAATCAGTAGGGAAAAGGTAAAATTTGGTAAAATTAAAAAAAAAAAAAAAAAAAAACTTTTGGAAAAAAAAAAATAATAGCACTTTGGGCAGAAGGTCTGTACAGACCGTGATTTAACATAGTCGGATTTTTTATATATATACGGTTCGCCCACCAAGAGCAAATGATCTCTCGATTACCTGACCACGTGACCTGGTACCTGGACACGTGACACCAACTATTCATCTCGTTAACGTTTATAAATACAAATACAGGCAAAGCCAGCAAGCATTCTGTATTGTTTCTCTGTTGTCACAGCGTGATCGATCAAGATATGAGAATATACATGTGGTTCTGTACAGGGAGGGTTTAGGACACGATCTGTCGATTTGGGCATGGGGATTTCCAAACGGTTAAATTGTGAAACTGCCTACATGCATGTACTATGGCAGTCTCGGGTCCAGTGGGGACATTTTAAAAAATCATCTCTAACCTTTGTTTTCAAAAGATATTATTAATATCATGATAAATAGAAAAAATATGAAGTTCACATCAATCATGATTCTGTTAAATTACCTGTGCATAACTCAAACTCCAGAAATTCCCTGAAAACGTAATCTCTATCAAAACATAATACCCTTGACATACGCGCCAGTGCTACAGACTATTGCGCTCTTAGCCATGCGCACGATACACTCTAATATCAAAAAAGCCCTATTATACATTTATACCACCCCAAAACCATTGCACTCCTGGATTTGGCTGGTAAATGTGGCTGTATTTTCTGTGGTGTAGTGTGCCAGGCAGGATCCGATATAAGATCCGCTTGGGGTCTCGATTTGGATGGTGAAATTGTAAGGTATGTGTATGTTATCCGCAGATCTTTATAAGATCCGCTTGGGGTCTCGATTGGCGATAAATTGTAATTTATTTGTAGTACTCTATGTCAAGGTGAGTGTCAGCAGATCGGAATAAGATCCCGCTTGGGTCTAGATTTGCCTTGTAAAATTTGTACTTGTCATGTGTATTTAATGCGTCGATCGGTATAGTCTTTTTCGGGTCTTGTTTTGGCAGCCCTAGATTTAATTATTCCATGGTTACGTCATTGAATAGGTATTTCTTTGTGAAGTTGATTGGAAGAGCGGAAATGCCCTTAAATTTTGTAAATTCCTGGTTTCTATGTATATGGCAGCCATTAGGAATTTAGACAAAGTGTTGGAGGTTAGGAATAACGTCCTTGCCAATTGTACGGTCGATGGAATTGATACCTGGGTTTGGTGCTCTTCCAGGAAATTCTTATCCTAGCCATCCAATGCGGTCTGGATACAGATATGTATGGTAACCTTAAAAGGCTAGAGGCTACATATTTGTCAGGCCAGTTAAATATTTATCAATTCAGGTTCATTTCTGAATGTATGCAAATGATTTGTTTTGATAGCAAATAAATTGACCTTGTGGTCCTGCATGTGACAGATGCTCAGTTGCAATCCGGGTGTGAAAATGCCTATTTCTTAGCTCTGTGGACAAGTTTTTGTTGTATGAATTCAAATAGGAGGTATTTTGTGTAGTCAGCAATAGTCTTTCAGACCCATTACAGTCTGCCTATCGTTCGATGCATAGTACTGAGAGTGCCTTAATTAAAGTGAGTGATGATATCTTCAGTGAGATTGACTCAAGGAAAGTTGTCTTTGTGGTACTGTTAGACCTCAGTGCCGCATTCGACACCGTATATCATAAGATTCTCCTAAATCGTCTTCAATATCGTTTTGCCATCACAGGTGCTACATTACAATGGGTCAGATCTTATTTAAAAGGTTGGTCTTCTCAAGTAAATATTAATGGGCAACTATCTGATCCTATCATCATGGATTTTGGTTTGCCACAAGGCTCTGTTTCAAGGACCACTTCAATTTTCCACTTACATTGTTCCCATTGGAGATATCATTAAGAAACACGCTGTTAATTATCACATTTATGCTGACGACTGTCAATTATATGTTTCTTTTAACCCACGGATTCCGGGGGACATGCAAAGATCACTCAACAAGATATCCGACTGTATCACTGAAATTAGAAACTGGATGGCTGTGAACTATCTGAAACTAAATGATGCAAAAACGGAGTTTTTCATAGCTGGGTCTGGCCTAAAACATCAGGAAAAACTTCATCCGCTTACCCGAAATTACATTCAAAGGGACTCAATTAATATCAAGCCTTCCACAGTTATCAGAAATCTTGGAATTTATTTTGATAGCACATGTCACTCATTCTCATGTTGTAACCTGCGCCGTTCTATTTTGTTCCATATCAAGAACATCTGGAGAATCCGAAGATTCATTGATTCTGACACCTGCCACCATGCAGTACGTGCACTTGTACTGTCACGCCTGGATTACTGTAATGCACTTTTCACTCACCTATCATCTACAAATATGAATCGCTTACAATGCTTACAAAACAGTGCCGCACGGTGTGATTTTTGCATGGATCGCCGGACTGATGCCGAACCCTTAATTGTTGCAACTGGCTTCCATACCAAAGAGTGACTTTCAAGATCTTGTTATATGTTATAAAGCATTGCATGATTAATTCACCTGCATACATAACTCAACTGTTTTCTTACTACGTTCCGGGTCGGCCTCTTAGATCATCTGATGACACATCACGTCTTGTGGTTCCCCAATTTAATTCTTTGGGCTGGGCGACCGCATATGGTGCCTGTAATTGCTTCCAAACTTGGAACAAGCCTCCCAGCACATCAGAAATGCACCACAGTCAACAATTTTCAGAACTGTTAAAACACCTTTGATTCTAACTATGCCTTTTGTACTTTTGGGGGGGGCATTTGTTTGGTTTGTAAACGCAATGTTGTCCTTCGACGAATTGCGGCCTAAATAACTTTGTGTATGTATGTATGTAATGTAGTAAATGTATGTATGTTTTTCCAGAAATAATTTTTGCCGTAAATTTAACATACTGGTCAAAATAGGTTTGACCTTTGTCCTTTCTGTAGGTCAAAGATCACTTAACATCCGCATCTGCCAGATAGTCACCCCGATTTTATTCTACAGACTTTTAGGAACATTTTTGTATATTAATTGTTGTGACAGCAGAGGTGCCCAAAAAAAACCCAAATCAAACGATATTTTAAACAATTTATTTTAAAAAAAATAATTTTTTCATTAATCATCCCCAATTTGCAGGCACCAAAAGACCACAAACAATGTAAAAACTTAGAGGTCTTCACCTCTAAAAACCCCATCTGTAGGTTTTGGCGCTGATATTTCAACACCGTTTTCATGTAGAGCTAAAAATATGCATTTTTCTTAGCCCAATATGTGTACAATTAATTCGGTCGACCAAAATGGGTACATTTCGCTCATAACTCCAAACGAATATCCCTTTAGCCCTAGATTCACAGGGTACAGGAAGCAAAATTGTCGCTTTCTTCAATACCAAATGTTGAACCACTTGTCCCCAATTTAAAAATCTTGGTAATGGGGACGATGCGATTACGCCAGGCCCGGCTCTTTATTTAACTTTTGAGTCTTTCTTGCTGCCCACAATAGGACCCCGAGGAACTTGAGGTCTACCTTTTTGAGCTGGGTACCGTGTGTACTTCAGATAGGTTGATGATTCTCTTCCTCATTGACGGTCATGTATTCCATTCCGTCTCTTTGGCATTTAGATGTAGGCTGACTTTATCTGCAGCATTCTCAAATAATGCTTTATAGTAGATCTTGTGCAGCAGATATCACGTCCCCTGTTAGAGCTGCGTAGTCAAGGTCTGTGAGATGCTGACTTTGGTGACGTCAAGAATGCTTGGCCGCCTTTTTATTCTGCTGTCCTACCTATTACCCAGGCTATATTACCGAATGACCCCCTTTTTAAAATGTTCACATAGACTGTCTGAAATGCTTAGTTAACGATTTAGGGGACACAGAAGGTCAACGTCCATTGCATTCAATAGGGCTTGACCTTGTTTCCCCCTACTTTCTTAAGCAAGCATTTGAGACATTCAAAACTATTCCTTATTTTGATCATATGAGCTCCACCAATAATTTGCACCATTTTTTATCCAAATCGGAGCAACTTAAAAATTTGACCCCTGTACAACTAAAATTGACCCGTTTTATCGATTTTTGCTGTTTTAGCCTATAACTCTTTAACTTTACGTTGTAGATAGTACAAACTATACCTTTACTGAATCCTTGTGGTTAGACAAATGACATGGTATACTTTTCAACATGATTGGATCAATTTAAAAATTTGACCCCTGTACAAACTTGTCTTGGCCCCCCTCTCCTTAAGGCACCATTTGTGGCACTTAAGAATTATGTTTCAGGGGTTCCTATCAGTCTGTCTACATATTTAATCACTCAAACCTTTTGTACTTGAGATGTGTTACAAATGTCTGCTAGCTCCTGGGCTATAAGGCTTCTAAACCTTCATGAATTAAAATAAAGAAGGGTCTCACTGTGTTGTGATGCTGTTGATAGTCACTGGTATTGCATGAAAACATTCATATTTAAGTGTCAATACAGTAAAAATATACAATTTAAAACCACCCTCTTTCCCTCACTTTTCAAAGGGCAGTGCTGCAAGAATAATTTTAAATGGTCTAATACTAGTAAATTTCAAGAAGTCACAAAATTTTTGACAAACCCCTTTGGACTTGCTAGCACTCACTGCCAGATTCAATGACCAGTACTAATGAAGTTATTTAGGTCAGTAATTTACCATCTTAGGAGTCACAATAGAGTCATATAGAAGGCTAAGTTGCTATTTCACAACAACGTCTCTCCATATTAATAATTGTTACAAAGGTTTAACAATTCTCACAGGAAAGGAGTAAATACTTTGTCACTGGTTAGAAGACCCACAGGTCCAAGATGCTCTTTCCTTTTAAAGGTGCATTTCGTGATTCCAGCACCTTCTGTTTTATTTATTGTTCACTAGATATCCATGAGAAAAGCTTATTCACAACTTTTTAGTTGGTTCCGACTTTGCGGTTTTGTGTTATAGGCAAATGCGTCTTTCCCACGGTCCCATAGGCCACTATGCGATAATTTTTGTCCGTTTACGGACAGAAAATACAAAATTGCGAATTTCTTACACATGAATTACTAATGGTAACGGTTCCGATGACAAAAAAATCTCAACTTGTTTGGAGTAAGTCGGGAGGACGAGGCTGTGGGTCACGAAATGCCCCTTTAAATTCTAACTCACCATGTAAAACCCTCTTCCTTGAAAGTTAAAAGTAACCTCAGTATAATTGATTGTGGTTGATCATGAGGCCCACAATGTCCCAGGATGCTGAGCAGTCATAACAAGGAATTTTTAAAATAAGATAAAATATATTCTCTTTCATGGTTTGGAAACTTTAGAAAAATCTGCATTTTAAAATATTATGCGTCTGTGGCTGGGTAAATGTTAACAATATTACTTCCCTGGTTGTTTGTCAAATGACAACGCCTGTCCCCAATTTCAGTTTTTGCTGGCATTAAATTGTCAATTACAAGTTGCGCATTTTTCTGTTTTCCCACGACCGACCATGTACACTCACCCACCCTATAATGCCTGCACTCACTCTGCCTTAAAGACACCAACCCACTAAATCCCATACCCACACAATTGCCATCACACATACCCGCCCATACTCCACACAACCTACCCTAAACTGTAGATCCTTACGGAACCCAGAACTCAAAACCCACATTAACTCTGTCTACCCATTGCACCCAACGTGTAAGATCACACCGGGAGATCGCACCCACTTACCCCACCTCACAACTACTACTAAGCCAAAATCCAGGCGGTGGCGGCCAAGCTTCATTCATAGCGCAAAACTGCCGAACGAGTCATTGGACGAGCCTGAACAGTGACTGGAATTTGAAGTCACTGTGCGCGTTTATAAATAGATCAGTGAGTGGCGAGTGGGAATTCTCGTACGGAGCCGCGACCGTTTAAATTGCCTTGCTTTAGTCGGTGGTGCATAATTGTGCTGCAAAACTATCATCAAATCGTTTGTAAAGACCGGACATGAGAGGATTGCTACATGCAGGTCAAAATCATTGCACGGTGGTGCATGGGCTACCCTGGGGATACCTGGTACCGGGCCTGGTACATGGTCCGCAGCTATAAATAGCGGTGACCCTGCGATTGAACATGAGGTCAAGCGAGCCTCGTTCAAAATGGATCCCGTTTGTACCGTTATTCATACCAAAAAAATACTAAGACTGGAGTTGATTCTTCAACTCCAACGGATTTTGAGTGGAAAAATATTGATATCAAACATATTTTCGACTTTATTTTTTTTTTTTTTTTTTTTATCCTTACGGAACCCAGAACTCAAAACCCACATTAACTCTGTCTACCCATTGCACCCAACGTGTAAGATCACACCGGGAGATCGCACCCACTTACCCCACCTCACAACTACTACTAAGCCAAAATCATAATGTCAAATTCTACTCGGCAATAGTCGGTTCTTAAAAGAACCCAACTCGCCACAGGAAATGGCATAATTTTCTAACTCGCCACTGGGACTTAACGTTAGAACTTAACTCGCCACTGTGACTTGACAACATATCCTAACTCGACACTGGGCCTTGCCATAATTGGAATCTAACTCTCCATAAGACTTGGTGTAATTATTTTTTTTTTTTTTTTTTTTGGAAAAATATTGATATCAAACATATTTTCGACTTTAAAATATTTGTCATGTTTTAGTGATTACGTGCTAAACCTATGGGAACGGCAAAAACGACGCTATCTTGGCCGGCCCCCCCTGCCAAAATCATAATGTCAAATTCTACTCGGCAATAGTCGGTTCTTAAAAGAACCCAACTCGCCACAGGAAATGGCATAATTTTCTAACTCGCCACTGGGACTTAACGTTAGAACTTAACTCGCCACTGTGACTTGACAACATATCCTAACTCGACACTGGGCCTTGCCATAATTGGAATCTAACTCTCCATAAGACTTGGTGTAATTAACCTAACTCGCAAAATGGACTTGACGTAAGAACGTTAACTCGAAACTGGGACTCACATTTTCCTAACTCACCTTTTTTAACTCGCCATGTACTTGTCCTCTTCGCGACCACTGCTGATAGTGTAAGATAAAGTTACCAAGGCCGAAAGTAGTGCTAGATAGGCAAACCAGGTTGAAATACAGACATCACGTATCATGGCATCAGATATCGCCAAAATGTAAGTATGACAATAACGTGGCAAATATGAATACTACATGGTTAGAGGTGAAATAGGACACACTGTTTTCCCGAGGTACTGGCTACGGGCCTATCACCCCGAACCCGAAGTGTGAGGGGTGATAGGCCCATAGCCAGCACCAAGAAAAATAGTGTGCCCTATTTCCCGATATAAACCATGTAGTATTTGTTTTATTACACCTCACTGTGACTCTGGGGACGAGGTTGTAGGGAAACAGTCCAATCTATTTCCCTAGAGAAATAGCACGCATAATAGGAAACAGCCAATGAAATAACATGATTATGTTCATGAATATTCATGAGGTGTAATAATAACAACTGTTGGAGTGGACAACTTTATGTGGCTTGCTCACATTCAAGAGGCTATAAAGATTCAACCAAATCATTGATACTACCATTAATACGAACATGTATTTCTAGCATAGGCAATATGTAATTGTAATACCAACCACTGATCTCTATACAATGGATTGGCTACACAACAGTAATTGTATATTAGATGAATGGAGCAACGGGCGGACATCTTGGTCTACCGAACACAATAACATTCCAGAGACACCTGTTTAACAGAAGTTGTATCCCAGGTGTACGTTTTAGAGACTTGCCATCCCATACGCGCAAATACAATGAGCTCAACGAATTGGCTTGATTCTGTAGTCTGTTATGTCGCTTATCCACATTTCAATGCGAACAAATTTTTTATAAATGACCAGCTCTTAACCACCTGCTTGGGCTCTTTTTGGATGACCAATATGGCTGTTAGTGCCTCAATTACGAAGCCCAGGTTTCCAATCCATTGATAGAGATCAGTGTTCGAAACCCACTAATGCGCGGTTCAGCGATCTACGTACTTTTCAATGTACCGAGTAGCGCTTCTTTGTATGATGAAGAGTTTCCTAATTTTATTTTAAAACTATATTTCTCATGAATCCCAGGCTCATTTTATAAACATTAGGCACAAATGTATGCCATTTTTGATAAATGTATATATTTTAAAGGAAAACGTTAAATTAAATCTGTGTTTTTAATTTCAATGTTAAAAGTAAACGCGATAGTCTTTCATACAGGCCAGAATTTGACTAACCACCGATCATCTTTCAATTGGTGTGAAAGACTAAACATGGCTTGTGGCAAAACGATAGCGTAAATAATAAACATGCCGGCTTCGTTAAATCGTCTACTGCTTCGAAAGTTAAGCATGAAAATGGTGTTTTCTTCGCAAGGAATACTCCAATGACCATGAAAACCATCTGGTACGTCATATTTAGGTATATTTCATTATATATGTGCCGATAGATTCATACCAATAAATTCCTTTAAATGTCATCTCTTTTTTCCCTGAATATCAGTGACCAAGGGATGTACACCACGTTCCATTGACTCCGGCAAATAATGGTTTGATAAGTAAATCCGCCGGTTATGAATAGGAGAATGGACTTCAGATTCTTTGGGACTGCAAGTGCAAAGCCATTGTTATTGCCCATGACGTTTAAAGGCTTTAAGTTGTTATCACCGCCCGATTTAGATTGAGCTATAGCCTCATTCACAAAGAAAATTACACTCAAACTTCTGCTGGGAGTTCAATAACTTTGACTGTATATTTCATCATTATTCAAAAAGGATACGAAGATGAGCAAAAATCATGAAAGAAATTTTGTGCAGAACCAAAACCCGTAACTTAGACCTCTTTTCTATTCAATTTTAAAGTTTGTTCAGCACCGGTTTACCTGCATTTCATATGAATGATTTTCGATTTCTACTAATAACGCTGTAAATTACATAGAAATGGGGTTACGCGGCACAGTGCACAAAGATGTTCGGTCACAGTTTGCCAAACAACTTTTTTCTGTTTTTTCTCATGAGCTTTGTTCACCTTCGTTTCCCTTTCGAATAAATGATGAAATATAGTGTCAAAGTTAATTGAACACATTGTAGAACCTCTAACTTTCTTTATTCGTGAAAGAGGACAGGTAATTTGTGTTCCACGTCATGAAAATAGTTTAATCTAAATCGGGGTGGTGGTATAACACCTGCAATCTTCTCAGTTGCATGGATAATAACAATGGGTCTGTAGTTCCAGGTGAAAAAGGAATCTGTGAAGTGTTTGTTCTTCTGCATACCGAGCGGATTTACTATCAATAGCCCCCATTAGTTGGAGTCAATGAATCATGGTGTACATCCGTTAGTCACTGATATTCAGGGCAAAATTGAGATGACATTTAATTCATTTTCTAGAGAATGTGCACATACTAGACGTGAGAACACACGTAAAACTGATTTATATAATTTTAGGAAAATTATTTCCGAAGAATGATGTACTTTCCAGGGGTGCGCCACCTTGGTCCTTTTCCGAGCATCTTTTTCGCTTTGGCCTCATGGCCTAGAGGTGTATTTTCTAAATACACTGGTGAATGGAGGGCACTGAACTTTGTCGTGGGAGTTGAGACTGTATTGTCTCATAGTGATATGAACTACAACATACTCCAAAAGCAAGGTTTAAAAATTTAAAAAAAAATTGATTGATTGATTGATTATTAGGAAAGGCATTGGGGGAAACAATCATGTATACTTCCAAAATTTCTTTGATTTCTTTTTTTTTTCAGGATATGTCTTTCTGATTTTGAAGACTATGCAAGGAAAAAATTTGGCCAAACCAGTCTTTGATCATTACGCAGCAGGAACAGACGATGAAGAAACACTGCGGGATTGTAGAGAGGCTTTTGAAAGGTCATAGTTCAAAACATTTACAAAAGATTAAGCATGTTTTCTTGTCATACCTGATGACTTTTACGTGACGTTTCGACTCATTATCGTTGATTACGTAGGTCTAAATATTGGAAATATTAGACACCACCGTTCACCCTGCATATTAGGAAATTAAGGAAATTCGGATTAAATCCGCGAAAACCATTCCCGTCGTATTTCACTCAATTAAGAAAACTTAATTAGGTACCCAGCTGAGACTCATGAGCTGGATTCCGTTCATCTGACCTAGATAGACGGTTATAGGCAGTATGTACCTAAGGCCAGTGGCTTGGCCACTATCAGCGATTTTCTTTAAAAATGTAAACAAACTACGATCCTAATTTCGGTCAAAGTTGAATTGGAAATTATTGGAGTAAAGTCCGCTCCATAAGTGACTCAGCTGAAAATACATTATTTTTAAAATGCAGCGCGATTTTTGATTTTACAAAGTCAGGATGACAACTCATATCCACTCAGGTAAGGGTCTCGGGTAAAGGGACACTTGGTTCGGCCATGGACATAGGAGATAAGAGGACCCATTACACCTTAGCTTCAAAGACCCTATCACGTTACCGCCGTTTGGTAATAAATCCCACCATGATCCCAATTACCGGCTTATAGGTAATGGGGCGATAAATACCCTCGCAGCAGGAGAGCTGCCAAACGTACACACTTTCTTTCAATACAATTTACAAATGAGAAGCGCCGCTCATTACTCTCACTACTAAATGGTGACGTCATATTTCTGTACAGCTTGGGGAGATTTTTGAAAATTATGTAGTGTGTGTCATGACGTTCGGGAAACTTTAGACTATTTTTTTTGTGGTCAAAATATATGCGCAATGATAATGGGAAAATCCGGTTATGTTCTCGGCTATCGGAAGCGGAAAACAGATTTAAATAAGACTTTCCGTTGTTGAGTTTTGGTGTTTGTAGTCAGGAACGTTGCGACATGAGTCAATACCGGAAATTGAGGGTTGAAAAAAGTACTCCTAAATAATCGTAGATATGCGCGATTTAATGTGGACTAGTGAGATGTCTATCTGTGTCGGTAGTACTTAGATCATTCCTGAAACCACAGTGTCATCATTTGGCAAGGTGACATTTAATTCTACAAAGGGACATAGCAAATATGCATGGCTATTTTTCAGCGAAGTGGACCAAGTTTGAACTGTGAAATGCAATGGGATGGGATCTGATTGCTGTCATAATTATAGGCCGCCGAACCGTGTTTGTGGGCGCGATCATAGCTTGTTTGCATGGGACACGTTACAATGTACTTAACCAGGCGGGTGACACTGTGTACTAATGCCAATAGACAATTTCGACATCGATGGTGATAGAGCCACCATTTTCGATAAGCTACATAAGTATATGCATAAGCGTATTCATGACGTAAACCGGGGGTGTAGCGTAGCGTCATAGAGCCGAGTACGGCTGGCGACAAAGATAAGCTAAGATTTCATTTTGCAGACAGTGTGCAGTACGGCATCCCATTCTATTGATCGAGTGTCCATACCCGATTTATTAGGACCCTGACGTACACATGCGACGGAATTGCCATCGGTGCAGCGTCGGTGACTTGTCACTAGAATCTTTATACAGGCCGTCAATGGAGAGCTTTTTTGTGGCCCAAGCCATCACTCAGAACGTTGAGATTCTTGACCGAAATTCATGGTCCAGGACAAGAACCAGTTGAATTATTTCAAGGCAGAGCAATACACTATTTTCTACTTCCCTCACCAGCTCCGAATTTTCAATGCAATCTCTAAAACTCTAAAAATAAAAATAATAATAAAATCAATATTTTGTGCCAGAGTGGGAAGAATCCGACGACCATTTCGAGTTAAAAAAAGGCGATCGTCTACAAAACGCACGCCCCAACGCAATCCAAGCCGACAGAAAGCATCTGTTGTATACTCAAGTGTACTTTAACAGAATAAATCGCACACATTTGTTGGGTTTTGAGCTGAACTTACACGAAGGGGCACGTTTGGGCCACAAATTCAGACATTACATTTTGTTAGCAATGTACATCTGAACTTTCATTACCACAAATATAAAGAGTCGGAAATTTAAAATACTTTTCACAAGATGTTTAACAGTTACGCCGGTCACAATATCACCCAAAACGCAAGCTTATTTTCTGCAGTCGTAGCTCTGAAAAGCAAACAACGGATTTTGATGCGGTTTTCGGCATATTCTGAAAGGGTATTTCTCTTCTATTTGGTGGCATCCCCAACTTTCAATAAAAACCATTGGGAAAACTGAGTGAACTGCGCGTGTTCCAAAGGACCCCACAGCACGGGGTCGCAAGCATCCGGTGAAATACAAAGTTTTGTGGACATTACAACGTGTACTGCATCGAGCTGCGGACAAAGATATGATCACAGGCAGTGCGCGGTGATGCACAACAAAAGGCATCGAGTGCCTGCTTTTGTCGAGATGAATGGGTGGTTTGGTTTAGGTTAATGTGGCTTTCGCGTTTTAGGTCCCTTGTACTAGGTATAATGTTTCGGCGTAGGCGGTTTTAACTATGATTAATTAAGTTTACAGGCATTTTGTGGAAAATAAAGCAGGCATGCGTTCTTTTTGTAGCTCTTAAAGCCCAAATAATAAGTTTTTATTTGCCGTCATTTAAATTCAATCCGATATGTAGAACAAAAGATAGGCTTCATCAAAAAGGAAGTGCAAAATCGGATTGGTCCGATTTGTATTGGTTGCATTTGTAAGATTGCGCGAACTGATTGACTAATACTCAAAGTTGGAGGAAGTTATGATTGTCTATGAACCCACTACTGAATGGGGCAATTTTTTGACAATCCATTTTGAACTTGTTTCATTATCGTCCAATAAAGTTGTGAACATTGTTTTATGATCATTGCAAGTTTGTGTATGTGGTGTGTTGTGTTCAAAACAAAATTCAGTCAGGTTCACTTTCACCAGAAAGTACACAGAATGCTAACCAAAACAAAACAAAACAAACACAATATTGAG
>JAMKCH010041482.1:0-12755 GCA_023653785.1 Ophioderma brevispina
GGTCCTCACCGCTGTCAAATAATCCTCGAATATCTTCACGGCGTAATTTTACCTGCCGTTTGGTATTAGCACTATCAGATGCGTCTATGATTCATTTAAGAGCCGTCGGTCGTCTACAGCTCAAAGCGTGGCTGTCATTCAGCCATTTCGTTTGCCGCTTGTTCGGTGTTGTTTGTACCGACTTCTGGACCAGCACGGTGTGGTAAATGTGAAACAAAAATTCCCAAAAGGCGATCTTCGCTTCCCACACAAAGGTGACCCCAGGTCGAGTTGCGCTGTATTCACTCTTCAACCAACTTCAATATGTACACTCGTAATAAGGATACATAGTCCGTATGGCAGTCTCTATTGCTGGGAAGAGGTGTCCCGCGCATAGTTCATGAATGAGATGCCGCGCTCCTCCCAGTTCCCCCTCATATTTCATTTTTGGTTCAATTCTGACGCTAGTTTAATTTATGCCATCCACTTTAACCAATCATATGACAGAATCTATATATGATTATATAACATTCTATGCCATGCATACTCCGGGCATAGACATAGCCTACGCCCCCCTGTTCGAATGCAAGTGGCCTATCCGCCCATGTGAACGCACAAGGATGGCCATGACGCATCCGTGCTAATCTGAAATGGATGTTTGCCCCTGGCTTTCTGCTAAATCATTGAATTATCAGATTAGAATCGCCATTGTCATGATTGTATTTGTATTTTCTTGCCAAATTCCTTTTTTTTTTCAGAACAGTTGGCCTTTGAATTTGAGTTTAACGCAATACTTCGGGTTAGGCCTACTTCAACAGGCCAGCGAGTTTATGTGTTTAATCATTATCCTCAACTTTTTAGGTAATCGATCCTGATAAGCTGCTGGCTAACTGCTGGCCTACAGCCTAGCCCTAGGCTATGCTAGGCTGGCCTAGGCAAAGTCCTAGGCTCAGTTTTGGTTACCACATGGCGATGCCCTCTATTTTTTGTCCATAACCCTGACATTGCTCAGATAGCAAATTCAAAATTTAACATGCCATCATCATAATCAACTGAATTTTTAAATAAAACTTTTTTTAGATATTAGGAAGGTGACTGAGGTCTAGGCCTCGGCCTACATAGAATAAAGCACCAGCAGATCTTTGCACTATCTCAAGTTGAAGTATAAGGCTCCACTACATTGGCACTTCAGACAAGTTCTTCTGCTATGCCTCTTGGTTTCCGAAGCTGGTGCATCACGAAGACCTTTAAAATTATTGGCCACAATAGTGCATGTGCCTCGTGAGTCGTGACCAGTGACATCGATATGATAAATTGCCAAGTTTGTGGAGGTTCGGTTTACTCAATCGTGTAAACCTTCCCTTGCATGCAATACCCTAGTCCCATCCTGTGTTAAAACAAGATCTTATTAATTAGGGCGTATCTAGTCTATATAGTCAATTGGCTATGCCTAGGCGCCGGTTAAAGCTTCCACTACTAGCCTGCCTTTGCTACGCACACTATACTTTGTCGATTAGCACACCACATACGAGCTGAACTTAATTCGGTTATCGTTTCGCGTTCAAAAACAAGATACTTGATGCATTTTTACATAAT
This sequence comes from Ophioderma brevispina, assembly GCA_023653785.1. Taxonomy (NCBI): domain Eukaryota; kingdom Metazoa; phylum Echinodermata; class Ophiuroidea; order Amphilepidida; family Ophiodermatidae; genus Ophioderma; species Ophioderma brevispina. The sequence continues at coordinate 1,576 of JAMKCH010041482.1, forward strand.
CAACCTGTACCTATGCAATCATACACACACGCTTTTCGCACGTATCGAGGCCCCCATTGTGGTATACTGTCGTCCGGCCTGAACTAGGAGTGCCGTCCTCTTTCACGCAGTGCCTTTTAAAAAACAAAAATGTGGAAATGGCAGTAAACCGCAGTTGTAACGCGAGTGTCACAAAGTCTGCGTGCGCGATACGCATGTACAATTGCTGCCCAAAAGCTATGGACAACGAAGTCTAATCAGAGGCTTGTGTAAAACGTGAAAGCGCAAACACTTTGAATTGGACTTTTTCCGTTAAGACTTCTAAATTCACTAGGACTTCTCTTTCACTTCCGCTGTTAAATCCTAATCAAATAATAGTCTAAATGATCGTGACCATGCCATCCCAATTACAATCAGGACACACTCGTGCATTGCAGCAGCACCAGTCAGATTACCTGAGATGATAGGGTCCGAGGAGTCACGGACAAACCATACACTTCAAACCAACAAAATCCAACAACTCCGGTAAAAAAATAACCGGCGAATGACTAACCGCTTGTCAAATACGTGTAAGGGCCAAAACTTATTTGTGACTTCCACCCGCTCTGGCTGTGACAGGTAAACATTAACAGCACTTTGCTGATTAGAGTCGCAAAATGCTCTTGCAATGATCTTATGGTTTACGTCAGGTTTATGACTTGGTAGTATTTTGAGGTAAATAACAAAATGGGCTTTTCTCAAAATTGCTCATGAACCCTGTGCTGTGGGTATATTTATTTATTCAATTCAAGTTTAATAATTCGAGTTTTTAAAACAAACAGCAAAAATGGATTGAAATGCTTGAAATAGGATCTTTATCCCCACAATATAGTCCGGAAAATCCCTCTGGCCAATATGCTGTGCTTGCCTTTACGTTCGAAATAGTGATATTTAACTAATCAGTTTTAAATTGATTGCTCATTGAAACTGTGTAACCATCATTCATCTCCTGCGTGAGATGGTTTCGTGACGTGCATCTTACGGTGATAAAGAGTTCTATGTGGAAAGAAAGGTGAATCTTGCCGATGCGATATTTGGGGAATTGTGGGTATTCTAAGACTCACACTTTGCTTGCGCTAACCAAGGGGTTGCCGGGTCTTTTCAATATACGGGGGAATAACACGGGTAGAAAGGAACCCCCAAGTGGGGCATCTTGATCAGCAGGCTTGCATATGAAGGAACCCGCGATTGCACCTTGACCCAGTTAGGTTGTATCAGCCTTCAACTTTTCAAAGACGACCAGAAAAACAGAAACTAACCAAACTGGAACATGAACCTCAGTGACCTTTGACCTTGGTCCATGACCTTTGACACATCCACCTATGAAGGAACCGACTTAAATTTTCGACGGAGACGCGAAAAATGAAAACCGAACCAAACTGGAACACACCAATACACATCATTACATACGGACATGCGCAACCTCGCAATATCCCCCTCTGCTTTTCAAGCCAGGGGGATAAAATAAAACAAGAGCACAACAATTGTGCTGTAAGCCCAGCAGGTTATTAGATGGGAACCCACTCTGAGGGCCACAACAGTTTTATTGTGCAGATATAATTTGAGAAGTCACCACATGAGCCTAAGTAAGGTAGCACTCCAGTTTTACATTTATATCTTTTTATTTCTCTGTCTTTTGACACCATCCCAGGGGGTCACAACATTTTCCACTGTGGAGACATTAATCGTGAAAAGGGGTTTCTTGAACCACAAAGGTCCACCGCCTGTTGCGGTCGCTAAAAACAAAAAGCAAATGGGGTGCAAATCTATGAGCACCCCATATGGGCGTGGATCAATGTTTCTTCTGAGCATGTTCGGTATCATAGGAATGATTTGAGGCACAAGAGGGAATTAAGACTTGTGTAAAGAATGCACCGCTTTAATCGGCCCAGCGCCTTTGGACCCAAACTATGAACACCCTATATGGGACTTGGGTCAGCGGTTTTCTAAGTCTCAGTGATTATAGCAATTGATTTGTGGCCCAAGGAGGAATTTATAGATTTTCAAAGAATGCCCCTTTAATCTGCTCACGTGACCTCTGACCCAAATCGTGAACACCCCACATGGGCCTTCGATCAGTGATTATTCTGACCGATTTTCGCTGCAATAGGCCCAAGCGTTGGCCAACATGACCATTAGGCAAGTTGTGACAGCAAGTTCTCCTTACTAGTCTAGTGATTATAGCAAGGGATGTGTTGCACCAAGGTAGCAAAAATACTGAATATATATTTTCAAGAATGCCCCTTTAGCAGTCTACCTATCCAAACTGTGCACAGCCCGATGTCTTGGGTCAGCGGTTCTAACCAAGTCTAGTGATTATAACAAATTGCTTTGTGGTCACAAGAGGATTTATAATTTCAAACAATGCCCCTTTACTCGTCCCACATACCTTTGCACAAATCGCAACACCCCACATGGACCTGTTGGTCAGCATTCCTTCTGACCAAGTCTAGTGATTATAGAAATTGATTTGTGGCACCAGGAATTTGTTTTCAAAGAAAGGGGGGGGGGGGGGGGGTTATTTTTTTAGGGGGAGGGGGGGGGGTGCCCCTGTTATCGGCCCCTTGACCTTTGACCCTAATCTGTGAGCACTTCATATGGGCCTGGTTACAGCGGTTTCGTCTGACCACGTGAGTGATTGTAGCAATTGATTTTGTTGCACCAGAAGGCAATTTACAAATTTTTCAAAGATGCCCCTTTAATTGGCCCATGTGACCGTTTGTGACCCAAATCTGTGAACACCCCATATGGACCTTGGGTCCGCGGTTTCTTCTAACCAAGTCTAGTGATTAGTGCAATTTATTTGTGCACAAAAGAATTTTATAGATTTTTCAAGATTGCCCCCTTTATTGGCCCACAGACCTTTGACCCAAATCTGTGAACCCCCTATGGACCTTGGGTCAGCGGATTCTTCTGACCAACTCTAGTGATTATGCAAATTGATTTGTGGCAACAAAGAAGGAATTTATGATTTTTCAAAGATTCCCCTTTAAGATCGGTTGCCCATGTGAACCTTTGACCCAAATCTGTGAACACCCCCACATGGCCTAGTCAGTGATTATTCTGACCGCTTTTCGCTCAATCGGGCCCAATGCGTTTGGCAACAAGACGCATTATGGCAAGGTGTGACAGACAGATAGAGTGCTAGATTCACCACCATTGCCAAAACAATAGCTCTGCATACTAAGTATGCTGAAGCTAAAAACCGATCGACCTACTGTTGCCCTTCTGTCATAAAACATCTTTTTTCCCTTCGGGTCTGTCCAGCAATATTAATAGAAAACGATACAGAGACAATTGATTTCTTTAATAAACCGTTTTTTCTTTTATTTATACATTTATTCACATCACAACAGTAATAAATTCACATGCCCAGCCTTGGAATAAATTTCAGTTTTTCACAAATCTACATATACTGTTATTTACATTACAAGAATACAAGATTCACATTTGGTCAAACAAGGGTTTGGTTAGCATCGCTATGCCTCGGCCAGTTCAATCTCTGGATTATTTATGGAAGACATCATCGATTCAACACATCTAGCTACATTGATTGTTAACTTAGAGAATAAGGTATGATTTGGGAAATGGTACTCTCTTTACGACTCTTTACGAATTGAACCCAAGGCTCTACCATTACTTTAAGTGGAAAGAACAGGCCGGAGGCCGAGTTCTTCCACGCAAAAATAATTGTGTCGCCGGTGGTTCAATTGTCGTAAGTAGCACCATTCCCAAAATCATCCTTTATTCTCATTCTAAACAGCTTATCATTTAAGGTCATCTTTAACCTATTTCACGATGCTTTACGGCTTAAAATAGCAACAAAGAAAGGACTGCCACCACCCAGTACAACATCGAACAACCCGTTGAACGCCACCGATCAACTCACGAGACGCAATGTAAGCAGGTGCGCGTGACAGTAAAACCCGTGCATCAACCAATGAAATTGCTTCTATTTTATATAAGCTGTTTTAAGAAATACTCTAATGTACACACTAACACAATTAACCACTTATTCCTTTTGCCCAGTTTAAGGTGCTTGTTTCCCCGATTTGTGTATTGTTTCCTACTTGATAGAGAGCTTGCCACCTGCACATACCCCCATCAAGTGACCCCCCGTGGGAAACAAACTTGCCGGTTTGATGGTAGAAGACGTCAATAATGGCATTTTGCAAAGCCCTATCAACTGTGCTAATAAAGTGGTTAACACTAAAAAGGGCGTTGTTTTTTGTTTATATCTTAGGATTGAATAGATTCGGGGCTCAAATTTCAGGACGACACTGAGAAAAATCGGCCTTTCATCTTATTATCAAAATCGATACTACTTTCCGGTGTAAATCAGGGGGGGACCCAAAGAACAATCTTAATCAAACCCTTTAAATATTGCCATATGCGCAAATCTTTTTATTTCCCCACACCCCCAAGCAACCTACTGGAAGTCACGGATGGCATCAAGGTATTATCATTCCCCGTAAGATTGATTTGAGTTCCATCACCACAACACAACACAATTTCTTATGATACAAAGCACTTGGAAACGAGACCCATATGCACAGAAAACGAGACTTTGTAGCTTCTGTGGAGCTTTCACTTGAGAAACCCTGCTTTAGACAGTGTACACTTACAACATCCCCAACAGAAAGTGTGCCTTGTTTAAAGAGACACTGCACATTTGAAAATATGAACCCAAGACTTTTCAAATTGCTATTTTACATACACTAGCCCCACCTGAATGGATTAAAGGTCCGTTTCATACCTTTCACTGCAATTGCATTGCAGTCTGCGAGTGGGTGCACTATGCCATTTTCCTGCAAGGTTAACTGCAACCCAGACCTGGCAGTGACCGTCGGTTGGACCTGCATTAAATCGATTTAGGATTGCAGGCGGAAGTGACGGAACATTGCAGTGAATTTACTGTACTGCAAAGTCATGCAGTGGAAGTATGACCGGACCTTAAGACCATTAGCGCGTCTTATGGGTAAACAGAACGATTTAATGTAATTAATGTCGCCGGCAACATTAAATCAGCAGACGACAAAATGGCATTTAACACTATAGAAAAAACATGTCGAATTCATGATTCCCCAGGCATGAACCTTGTTAGACTCGTCTGTGACCTTTGGTGGTGACTGTGTTAATACCATGGGAAAGGTATGCTTCTATGACATATTCATATCATTTGTTGATTAAAGTTATGGCAAACTTAAAAGTTTGAACCTACAAATTCCTGGGTGTCTTTAACGTGTTAATTAACATCCCTATCTTTTTTGGAGTATGTCATTTTATGTGTAAAATTTATCTCTATCGTCTATTCTTCCAATGACCTAGACTATCATATGCGAGCAAATTGCAAAGGACATTTCATATTTTGGTGAAAATGTGCCAGTGCACGCTTTACAGAAAGGTCCATGGCCCGATCGCTAATAGGCCTCGTCCCCAGAAGCTTCAATTTTAGCCGGAAGTGCCGAAATTTTGGTTCAGAATAAGCTCTATTTTTCTCATTTACTCCTGAGAAATCTTAGGGCTAAATTGATGTTTGGTGGGAGTATGAGCGAAAGTGTACTCCATTTTGGTCGACCAATATTAGTTTTTACACAGTACCGTATGGGGCTCATAAAATCACGTTTGCAGCTGTCATATCAAAACGGACATTGAAAATTCGGCGCTAATTCACATATGGGGTTTTTGGGTGAAGACATTCTATCACGATTAAACTTTAATATATTTAATCGGACCTCCCCCTTTAATATCAGCTTTATTCAGCCTCAATTTATGCAGAACAAGGTATCTGAACCTTTTCTCGGTTACTTGTCAGGCACTGATTTTGAGAATAAACTTTGGTTTTAGAAATGATGGGTATAGGTGTAGGGTAAGGACAAAGGTTAGATATGAATAGGTAATTGTGGGGTATGCTGAAATTACTACTTTATGGAGTTGTGTTAAGATGTTGATATATTTTCTTTATACTTTTCAAGGTATCCAGTTGTAAGATTCCGCATGTCAGGTTCCGATTATGTCTGTATATATATTTACTGGTACAAAATGATGCTTAATTAGTGCCTTAGTGATGATGATCATTATTCTGCCATTAGAAAATAAATATTTATCATACAGTAGCAGAGGAATACAAGTAGAGGCTGCATAATTTGTGACATTTTGGGAGCACCAATAACATCTACATTTAGCAAGTTGTCCCAATTTACATGACAGGTACTCTTATCTTGCTACCTGGGTAATTCAAGGAGCACTTTGCCCCTGGCACTGTCCACCTATGGTACAATTTTTCTAATTGGCTCATTACCGGACACAACATGAGATAGCCATCTGGTAAAACCAATCAAAATGTGCTCAATGTGAAAATCACCCCAATATTCTTACATTCTTATATGCTTATTACTTGTACAGGGCGAGTAAAAAAAAACTACCCTGATTGGGGTGTCCGCCATTTTGAATTTTTAAATAATATTATATCTAACCCTGTGATATCTAACGGAAAGTTTATTTCAAATATCTTTAATTTGCTGCCAAAGAATCATTCCAATCGGTTAAGTAATAAGGCATAGGTACAGTCTTTCGAATCAAGATCTGCAGTAAATTAATAGCCTGATTTTCTCTTCTGGACACGGATTTCCTTCTCTGAACACCGTTTCATTTCAATGTAAATCCGTGGACAGAGCAGAAACCGACTACTTGATTCAACGACTGTAGCTCGTTCTAAATACCAAACCGATGTGAATGAATCTTTGTCAGTAAATTAAAGATAATGACCCAGCTTCAGATGATACCAATATGTTAGATATATATTACTTCAAAATTCAAAATGGCGGACACAATCATGGTCAAGTTTTTTTTTTACTCGCCCTGTATTTCAAGTGACCAATCAAAATGTGCTCAGATGTATCTATAGACAGTAGCCCCAGGGATTAAAGGAGGATGGCCCGTTTAAGGATATGAAATTTTCATCTTGAATAGATTGGCCTTCCCCCAAAAAACCCCACCTGTACGTTTTCCGCAACCGCCGATATCCAGATGCGTTTTCCTTTGAGAGCAAAAACGTGATTCGTAAGGCCCCATAGAAGTACTAATTTAAATTAAATTGGTCGACCAATTGGGGACATTTTTCGCTCATTCCTTCCAAACCAAACATCCTTTGATCCCAAGATTTTCCAGAGTAAATGAGAAAACTAGTAGCTTTTTTCTGATACAAAATGTTGACCATTCCGGTACAATCTGGGCTTCTGGGGACGAGGTTATTAGGCGATCAGCCAATGGACCTTTAACAGGTCACGTGGGAATTATTTTCCAGAAACAAAATCCCTATGACGCAGATTCCCAATTATAATCAAAATTAAGTTCAAACTGTTTATTACTATAATAACTGGATATAAATCACAATCAAATACATGTCAAGTATTTACAAGACTCGTTTTCTAGCAAAATAAAATCTCACCACATCTACTACTACCGTGTTAGTATGCATAGCAATGATTTTCAGATGCTGTATCAAGACTAGACATTTTATCTATACCACGCAGATGTAAGTATAAGATATCTTTTCTTATATCAGCATGGTTGGTTCAATTTGGAAGTTACAAAAACCTTTGTGCAAATGTAACTATTATTACAAATTAACTGAAAACACACAAGTACTAAACACACCCAAAAAAGTAACTCCCCACCCCTGAATGTTGTCATTCAACGGATACATCGCATTATCATTTTGGGGATTAATTGGAAGCGGTGTTTATTTACTTTTTTGGTGTGTTTATTATTATCTATAACCTAACTGAAAGTATATAAAAAGACACAAAGTTTGTTTCTAAAAGCACACATATCAAAAATATTGGCATTGTTGAACAAATCAAATGTTGAAAAAAAGCCCATCTGTAAAATTTAATGGCTACTATCTATGACAATGTAATATCATTATGACGTTTACTTACATTTGAAGAAAACTGACCCATCATTGTTGATCGCATTATCCTTTTGTCTGATTGTGGAATTTCAGTACATCATAATTACTAATTTTCAAAAATCGGCATCCAGGATGCTGAAAAATGCAAACCCTGGTTGTTCTTAACGTTACATTTACTCTGCTTTCTTTTAATAAATAAAGTATGTTCCATTGGCGCAGTAACTTTTCACATTGCACACCTGGTGTACTCGGAAATTTTTATTCCTGTCTTTTTTTTATGTTTAATTTGATGCATTTTTGTCCCACTTTCAAAATCACCCTAATAAAGACAAACTTGGATATTTTAAGTCTTACTGTCCGTACAGACACGTACTACAACATGTATGAATGGAGATTCAAATTTTGAACCTGTTGTTTTTTGTTATTTTCTGTGAATTGAATAGTTTGAAAAGATACGCTTATTCTTCACTTTTAAGTTTATCCGCACAATGCAAATATTTGTACTCTTTCAGGTGAATCACTTATATAGTATCTTTAATAGGTGAATGAGCACCCTCAGGGTTATAACCTAGTCACTTTTAAGTGCCAGTCATAATCTGAAAATTTACTATCCTTAATTATTGCACAAATTTGTGTAGTAGGTCGCAAGTCAGAACAATGGTCCCCCCAATATGGTTTTGTTTCATCAACGTTGCCTTTTTGTTCAGGTATCTAAATGTTTTTTCTAGTACTTCCACTTAGTTTTTATGTCAATAATGTGGTTTATCTGTTGCCTGTTTTTCTTCTTTAAAATAAAAGAAGTCCAAGGGTTTTTGGATTTCTAATAACACAGTTATGGCACGAAGAGTACAGATGGGTCACAGTGGTGCCGGCGTTTGTGATGACCGGCGGTTGAAGGACCCATAGAGTTACACACAAAATAGTGTGAAAAGGCAAAACTTTGGGGCTTCATAACTTCAAAAGTATAAATGCTAGAAAGCTCAAATTTTCCACACACATAAAGATAAGTGTATACTTTATCAATTTTAGACAACTAATTTGTTGTACACAAATAATTAAAATGATTAATTCATATGATTAATTAGTTTAGATTTTTTTTTATTTACCAACATACTAACTGGTTACCACATGAAATATCTGATTCTCCCAATGTTTGCGTGTCGTTTCACATTCCCCCATCTAAGAACTAAACTTGCACAAAATAAGATGATGTACATTGTACACAGTTTATTTGAAATAAATTTCCAAGTAATTAATAATTATATGCTAATTAAAGTAGGTCTTGCACAAATAATTAAATTCTGTCATGGTCAAAGTTTGCCACAGACACAAACACCACGTCATGTATCTGCTTTGGAAATTAGTTTTCTTTGTACGTATACATGTATGCCTATACATGAGTGTACCATAACAATTAATGTAATTTGTAAGTTGCGACTTATTTAATTACATATTGGTTAATTACCATTAAACTGAAGTGAAAAACCGATCTATGACAACAATACAAATTAAAAATATTAGCAATCCGCTGTATGCCATCTTTTTAAGGACAGTGTTGTTGCAGTTTCCCCACACACGGAATCGTTGAGGCGATTATTTTCTTGTTTCATTTCACATCTGATGGTATGGTTTGCCTGAGAAAATTTGTCCATGCTAGGCCATCACTTATGCTGCAGAACAAATGTACTACTTCATGGGTTTTTATATATGAGTTTAGAAATCAACAGAACAGGGTTGTGTATACAAACGATCTGCTTGTGATTCCGATTTGGTAATTACAGTTGGTTGTGTGATCTATGTGGCAGTTGAAAATGAGATCTTTGTCCTTAAAGTTGAGGACCATGACGATATCATTGTTCTATAGCAGCTGTAAGCTGCACTTTAAAACTGAGTGTTGTATTGAGCAAATGTGGTGGATCAGTATAATGTTAAATCCCCTGAAAACACCGTGGTGAAAACCCTAACAAGTTGTAAAATGTACCCGTAAGTAATTAGACACACCCTGTACTAAGTGACAAAAGAGAACTTTTCAGCCACACTATATACAACATATTTTAAAACAAACAAAAAAACACTCCAAACCCAAAGAAATTATTTTAAAACATAAACTGCTTGCTGACATTTCTTAAATACCCTATGTAAATTGGGTATACCGAGTTTTTAATATTCTATTTTTAATGTCCGGAAGAACCACATTACAACTTTGAACCGCCCTGTATACTGCAAACCTGGTATATTTCATACAAAAAAAATAAAGAAATGTGTTGAAAATACAAGTTTTTGTATTAAAACTAATTTAGAAAGTTGTAAGAATGTAAAGAAACACTTTCCACAAGTTTCATGCTCAATACTTGCATATTTTTTAACATTTGGAAAAGTACGTTTTTTGATCACCCTGTATTTCCTCACTCCCAGACAACAGCACCCCTTAATTGTTTTTCTTGATAGCCCTTAATTAGTATCATTCAAATCATAAGGTTTGGCCTCACTCATTTTGATTTTAAAAAATTCCAGGGTCTTCATTATGGTGCAAAAAAGGAACATTTTTCTTCATGTTTACACCCTAGATATTTTTTACCCACCCTGTATAATTACGCTTATTTATTAGAATTGAATCCTTGGATATAAGCTTTGCACATATATAATTTTGTGGGTCTCAAGTGTACACTTAAAAAAGTTACAATCTGTTGAAGGAAAATTTGGGCGTGGTTTTTCAACTTTTTGTGTGAAACAAAAAAGAGGACCATTTTTTCTGACTTGCGACCATATTTCTTAATTTTACTCAATCAAGCGCCAGTCAGCGACCTATTATTGGACCTTTTGGCTGGTAAGCAAGTGGTGTTCACTTCTGACTTGGCGCCGACCGGCGTGCTACCAACAAACCTGAACGCCCTCATACATGTGCTCGCCGCCTACGTACACCACTACAGCAGCATGACAACTATATATTTAGTCCGGTATTTACACAAGTATTTTATCACTGATTGACCAACTGGATGCCATAATGTGATCTGTGGTGGTTGGACATTAAGAAAAGTATGGTACAGACAATGGAGAAGGGGATATCATGCAGACCACTGATATGGTTTGGTTTTAAGCAAAACAAGTAGATAAGCAAGTAGGAAATGGTCATTCCACCAGGTTGGGCGGGACTGGGCCACACTTAGTGACATTACAAGGAATAATGTAAAATGCATTTTTAGTACAACATAATTGTCATTGTCATTTATTGCATTTAATAGGGTAT
>JAMKCH010041483.1:0-13119 GCA_023653785.1 Ophioderma brevispina
ATTGAAGGTATTTCTAGTAGCTAACAGGCGTTGTGACTTGTGGTGACCCCCGTTTCCTATCTGATGCCCCGTGCATTATCTGATGACCCGTGGCATTATATCTGACAGGCCCCAGTGCATTCGTGAAAACAATAATGCAACGCTGAAAACATAGATAACTCTAACAACAGAAGTATATACATGGATAGCTGGCCGCAACGTATTTGAATTGGTTCGGACTGATAACGTTAATCTCTCGCGCAGTACTAATTTAGATAATATCTTTTGCAGTCTGTGACACAGACGACCCACTTTCGGACCCGCCTAATCACCGTACTGAGTCTTTTTTGGCGAAGTCAATGCAACTTGTGAATAATTTCTTGTATTTGACAGAAAAATCTTATATTTTATGAAAATTTTGTGTAGTACCTCGACAAAATTATGCCACAGTCTGTGCTGCGTATAATTGCGTCAATTGGCGCGATACCTACCACCTGAAATGCTGGGATACTTTACTTTTAATAACGAGTGCAATTTGTGCAGTTGCCGACAAATATGTTGATGAAAAGGTTGAAACAATAAAAATGTCTGCAAATATGCCGCCCCCGCTGGGGAGCAATGCAGCAGTGCTGTATACCAGAGCCAAGCAGTGGTGCGTAGGGTCCTTTGCCTGGCACCCCATGAAGATCCTGCAAGGCGGCACATAAAGGTTATTCTTCGAAGATACCTTGGCGCATACGACGGACCGAGGGTGCTGCCCGGTAAGTAAGCTGCCGGTCAAGCTTTCACTCCCAGTAGGTTGGTGAGGATTGTATGGCAGAGGCCCTCCTTGAGGTTGATTTGAAGCTGGCGATGAGCCTCTTTGGTGTTGAGGTGGGCAGTTAGTAGCGTTTGGACTTGGAATTTGCTCAGCTTCAGTGTCCAGGTCTTGAGATATATGCTGCACGTAGGGCCATGTCTGTAGTTAAGTGTGCTTTCTACTTATGTCCAATTGCTGTCCGAGTGAGGAGGGCAAGATCGTCGGCGTAGCATATTGTCTAGAGTTTCTTTTGAGGTAAATCGCTGATACAAGTTAAACAGCATAGGAGCCAGTACTGATCCGTGTGGTACTCCGTTCCTCAGACGACGCAGACGACTCCTCTGCGCATCACGGTCTTTGAGAATAAGCTACGTTTGCAAGCTGTTACTATAAATTGTACAAAGGTGACGATCCGGAATGGTCCTGAGAGCTTGAGTGCCAGGCCCTGGTGCCACACGGTGTCCTATGCTTCAGTAAGGGTCCACCAATTTACGCCTACCTTACGTCGCTTTTCAAAGCTTTCTTCCTCAATATCATTCATTTTTTATCTTGCAAGTAGCACAATTGTATTTTTTCTTGTTATTTGGCTATTTTAAAGTTATATATTGAGAACGGGTCCCGCAAGGGGTATAATTGTTTAAACTGCAAATTGGTCCCGTTTGGGTATATTTTCACACTGAAATTTTGTATGGAATTTCACCCCGGGGCCCTCTTGTATTCAAAAGTGGATATGGTGCGAGAGCAAAGAAACGCAGTAAAAGGTTCTCTTTTTTCTAACAGGCGATGTACGCGCGCGTGCATTGATTATGGTTGTCCAAAAACACAAAATATGGAAAAAGGTGTGTTTTTTTCATATAACCCTGAAATTGTAATTGTACGCGATATCAAAATCATAAAATAGTGCCATTTGAAGTAAAGGGACAGAGCAAAGCCAGATAATAGGGTATATTATCACCAATGCATTGCTCACTTGTTTACAGTATAAAAAACTGACAAAAAGACTTGTTTATGGTGCGCACAAACACAAAAATCTTGTTTAGGGTATGTTTTGTGTTAGTCGGTGGAACATACTTGTTTAGGAGGGTGGCATTTCGGAAGTCTAATGTTCACCGCATGCATGATATCCACCTGTGAATACAACTGCCCCCCCCCCCCCTCTGATTCATTCACAAAAACTGGTCCCGTCCGGTGTATTTTTGTCATTGAAAATTGGTCCCGTAAAAGTCACTTTTAGAACCCCTAGAACGACCATGGGTACCCGACCAAAATTCCAGTAACCTTTTTGCTTAAGGAGTTGGTTTGTTATCAGTTTGCATTAAGGTCAATGTTTGCTATTATTAGGTGATTTTGCCTTACGCGGGTGGATGGAATACTTGACAACAAGCACCTCTATACAGGAGCACACTAACTTCAGCCAATCTGAGACAGAAGTCAACGGAATTATTAAGGAATCTATCGAGAATATTCACTCAGGTATTGTGCACAGTCTGCCTTCCATACGCCGATTTTTTTTTAACTAAATGAATGTAAATGTTTAAAATTTGGTGAAAATATCAGCTCATAGCATACACCAATTCAACCTAAACTTAGAGTTACCTAATGCATTGTGGCTACCAGACTCTGTAATTTTGTTACCCCTAATTTTAGAACGTATGGTTCTAGGACTGTGAAATAATCTCAGAGCCTGTCGGACTCTACAAGACTTCTGGACAACCATGACAATTCGACAGACACTTTTCCGAATGTGGGTTCTGTAACTATTTATCACAAATCCATATAACAATGAATTTTCAATTGAATATTGATTTCCTGTAGGACAACAGGTATACCATCAAAAACAAAAACTAACGATTCCGTTTTTGTCTACACTGTTAAAAATAAACCTGTACAAACGCATTTGACTGGCAGCCGGGACTCACTACAATAACGAAAATAACTGAGTCGTCAAAATACGAAACATTGCTTTGCCTGTGAACGTAAAATAACGGCGTAAAATCTCGCTTCAACGTTATTGTGAATTTGACTGGTTTAAAACATAGTAAAATTAAAACGTTATTACAATCCCCCCCCCCCTCTGACCAAATTTTCAGTTGTAGCTATGGCATCCATATAACGTTGTGTTTACGTTACAGGGTGGTTTGTAAAAATGTTATAATTTCAGGCAAAAACAATTTTGAGACAAAAGCAATAACAAAGGGAAACGTTGAAGAAATAAAGATTTCAACCAGTTTATACACTTGGGTTATTTATATGGTAATGTACACATTCTAATATTACCAATTACTTAATTATCCTATGAATAAACTTAATACAGATACCTTACATAGATTCGAACCAGGGCCGTAGATTACAAGTCCTAAACCTTATCCATACTACACTCCTCATGACTTTACTGATAGGCATTTGCTAAAATGAATATATAGATTTGTGTGTATCCTTTTTTTTCAAATTAAACTAAATATAACAAAAAGTTTTTAACTATATTTAAAAATAAAATAAAATTTGGCATTTTTTATACGTTACTTTACGACGTTATTTAACACATTTTATAGGTAAAAACGATTTTTCATAGTTCCGTATTTCTTTTACATGAAAACAATTAAGTTACAAAAGACCGTAATCTTACGGAAAATAAAATAACGGTCAGCGTATAAATTACTACCTTGTTTACCTTGTTTTCAAAAAGGTATAGTATTATTTTTTAGCCACTTTTAATTTACATTTTTCTGCTTCCCAAATTGTAATTTTATGCTATGTCAGGTAATAAGTGTGAAATTATTTGAATAATGGGGTACCCTAATTTAAACAGGTAAGTCTGGTAACTAGACTGTATTGTACAGTAATTTCAAATTATCTACAGATAAACTTCTTAAGCGATAAAAAAGACCAATATAGACAGGAAGCCGAATATCATGGGCCTTTTTAAGAATTCGTTTACCCCACACTTACAGAAAAAGTTTAACACCCAAAACAACCTTTGGTTAGTTAATATGGACCCTCTACTCAATGCTAGTATGGTGGGGGGGGGGCATACAATTTCAACATGATTGGGAGCTTTTTAAAGTTTGACCCTTTGTAACTAAAATTGGCTCCCTCTATTGATAGAGTGACACCACAATTTGAAATACCGTTGTCTTTGATAGGAGGTCCTACTAACTACTAAGGTGTCAAACCTTTTCTTGAGGAGGAGTAAACTGAAAAAGACAAACATATGTTGGCGTTCCCATTTAGTCTTTGGTCGCAAATAAACGCCTAGATATTTGAAATTGTCACACACTCAATTTGTTATCAATTATTCCCATGAAGACCTGTCAGCAGTGACAATCTTATAGGAGTTCAGAACCAAAAGCATGGTCTTGGGTTTTGGGAACATTCAAAATGAACCAATTCATTCCTTCCTGCCATTTGGTAATAATTTTCATTTCACTAATACTTTTACTGGCATTTTGTACTTTTTAACCAGGTTACTAATGTCAAATTGGGAATAACTTTGGTCCCTAACTATTTCTGCCTTCGAAACCCCAAAAGATTAGATAGAGCTTCTTCTTATCGTAATCCGAACACAGTGGTTTCTCAAATATATCAGCCAGAGGGGTACAATGTCCTGGCGCTTCGCTGAATTACTGCAAGGTCCGCGTCGGTGCACTGCTTCTCCAACATTTGGGCAGACAAAAGGACCAAGAAGATACAGTTGCTGGAAGTACTTTTTGAAAAATATGTTTCCTCCCCCCGATTTTGATGGAACAAATTCCTCTGAATTATATTAATAGCCAGTGATAGTATGGGGTTTCAGTGGATACTTCCACAGATCCGTTATTTTGTGTTTCTGTATGGCTATTGTGTATATCCATTGTTTTCTCTTGTTGTAGAACCATTGTGTCTCGCACTGTATGTAACTTAAGTTTTGAAGGAATCAATGTTAAATCACAACCGTTTTATTTTTATCTGTGTGAACAGTTGATTCCTTGGCCGTAGCCAAAGCTTTCACTAACATGGCTAATCTACAAGCCGATGGTACTAAGGTATGTAGGAAGAAGTATTATGGTGGCGGGAACATGTATTATATTTCGTTACTACGGTTGTAGTAAAAAAAAACTTGACCCGTTTTGTCCGCGCCCTTTTTGAGTTCTTAAATAATGTATATAAAAATACGTCTGTGATACCTCTAAAAGCCTATTTCATTATCTTAATTTGCCTGCAAAGATAATTCCAATCGGTGTAAGTATATGCCGAGCTACAGTCATTTTGGAATCAAGTAATCCGGTTTTTCACCCTATCCACGGATTCCCATTTTAATCACGGCGCCCGAAGCAGAAAACCGGACTGCTTCCTCAAACGACTGTAACTCGATCTATACCCAACCGATTTGAATTATCCTCAGAATTATCTTTGCAGCAAACTTAAGATAATGAACTAAGCTTTCAGTATTATATCACTATGTTATACATTGTAACTTTTACATTCAAAAATGCTGACACAATCAGGGTCAAGTTTTTTTTGACTCACACCCTGTAGTTGGTGAAAATTGTCTATTATCATTCTCAACTCATTTTTGCTTTGTTTAAGAAACTCAAAATAATGTAATACAAAATTTCTTGCGTAGCATAGATGTATGCCAAAGTAAACCAACAACATACATCCAAACAAATGTTCAAATGTTTTCGAGAACACCTAATGAAATTCATGAAGAAATACTCCTACTTACCCTTTCACATTACATTTCTGCAGTCATCAGAAGGCTCTCACAATGTGTAAAAAGTCTTACGGTGAATATAGTTTGTTGTCAGCAACTCTCCCATTATAATATGATGCATATAATACATTAGGAAAGCATACTTTTTGATGAAGCCTATTTGTGCCTAAATCAAATGTAAGGAGATCAGAGAAAGGTATTAGGCATAGGTTTTTATTATTTTTCCAACAAACGTGAATTGGTGCACACTGCCTACTGCACAATACCTAATGCCGCTCAAATTTTTACAACCGAACGCCTCTGGTAGAAAGGTAGTAAATTAGCAACGTTAGGAAAACTTGGTGACTCATAGCTAAGCTGTCAATCGATCCATGTTTAGCGATTTGCATAGGGATCAGTGACAGGTGAATGTATTGTAGTACTGGGCAATGCGTCTACTTGTCCACCAACATGCTGGCTATTGAATACTGGTCTATACAGCTTGGCTTTTTCAAACACACAAACGTTTGAGAGCTCGTTGTTACAGCAACGCAACGTAATATCTCAAACCTGCTCAATTCATATTGCCCAAAAATAGCAACTATTAAATCTTAACAAAATTGCATAGTATTTTAAAGTCCAGACCGATTCTTTTTTATATGTCTATCTACCCAGTTTATTGTCTATCTACCCACGTTCTTGTTAGGGCACATTTATGGCAGTGGATCAGCGCTCGCCCTCATAAGCTTAAGGTTGTGGTTCGAGCGCCCGCTGTCTCCAATGTGTTGGTGCCCTGCGCAAGCACTTTTACCTCGCTTGCCTCTCTCCACCCAGTAGTATAAATGGGTACCGGCCCATATGCTGGGAAATGGCAAAACAGTACTCGCTTGGCGGTTGAGTGCGACCCTCGCCCCCTACAACACACACAACCACACAGCACATTATCTGAGGGAGTCTGGGCCAAACGCCAATGACAGATGATGGGCACTCGCCTGCGGGCGCACCATTTGTCATTTGCATTGTTACAGTTGAAGGTTATCCTGAGCATAGAGGTAGGAGATAAGGAGAAAGCACTACCCTAATTGCATTACGCAACGCCGATTATCCAATTGGTAACCACTTGGCAACTCATTGTAAAAGCATTGACCACGAAGGTCACTTCTCGGCAGGGAGTACTCTAGTCCAGGAAAGATACTGAAATTTTTGGTGTAACCTGGAACTAATTGCTATCCAGGTTCTTCTTCACAATGCATTTCTTGAAGTAACCCAAAATGACTACAAAATTCCGAGAAAATCCGGGTTTGCAGAATATTCAATTTTTGCATAAACTAATCAAAAAGCCGCCATTTCAAAGGACTTTGCCCATAACTCAACTCAAGATCCGAGGTCGTAGAGATGTAATGTTGGTGTCTCTCTACCCATGTTTTGGGGTCTACGACTCAAGATACACTAATAGGCAATAGAGATGGTGGTAATGGCCTTAGGTTGCATAAAACCAATATGCTGGCCATTTGCTGACTTTCTTGAATGATTTATGTTGAAATTTGTTTCTGGTTCCATGCTTATTTTTATCAAAAGAACATGATTATTACGTTACCATTTAAAGACAAGGGACTCCAACTGATTAAAAATATCATTAAATATTTGTGGATTCAAAACTTCTTGATCAATTTTCAAAATAGAAAAAGACATCTTAAAGTTGCTTGTTCCGATCAAGCACCTCTTGGGAGCCCCCTGAAGTTACCCGGAAGTAGTATAATTTTGAATATCAGATGAAAGGTCCTGAAATTTCACTTTCCAAATCCACTTTTGCAAAAAATATAAACAAACAAGTGTGCCGTTTTATTTTAACCATCAATATTAGACAGTATGATAGGGCCTTGCAATACGCCGTTATCGCTTCTTCTATTATCAAAACCAAACCGGCAATTTCGTTCCCACGATACTTGATGGTAAGTGTAAGCAGGTGATCAGGGGCTCTCATATCAGTGGGAGACAAGTCGACACATATAAATCGTAACCCACCTTTAAGACGTCTATAAAAAAAAAAAAAAAAAAAAAAATAAAATGAGTAAAAAAAATAAAAAAAATAAATCATTTTATTCTTTTACAAGGCTTACTTGGTAGCTCAATTGGCTTTCATTGCCAAAAAGCAAAGGAATTATTTTTTACTGAAATCTTTTTCGAAACACTTGAATATTAGTTCTCCTTCCCTGAGATAATCCCGGCAATTAAGCTGTTCATGCTGTTTAGCAGCCTGCTATTATTTCGAATAACTCTTAGTATACCGTGTAGATCCAGGCAATGTTCCGTATCTGCTTGAACTTTTTTTGTTTTAGTAATTAAAAATAAACCTTTAGAACCAAAGATAGTCACCCAAAATGCGTAATTCTCCAAAGTTAGGAGATAATCGGATTTTTGTTTTCATGCAGTAACATTTATGCACATTATAACATTGTCATAGGATACCGGTATAACAAAAATTCCAGATCCAAATTTTATAACAAGTTGTTGAATTTTTCTATAAGGACTTTACGATTTAAGCGTTAGTTATTTTCACGACAGTGATTAGTATATGACAAGCATAATGATATGCAAAAAACATATTTGTTTGAAAATGTGAGTGCGGCGCCCTCATCGGGAATTCTGAGTCCATCCCTTTAAACTGATACCACACACAAAAGTCTTAATTAGGTTTATTTTTTTGTGATTTATCATGCCATTACCATCCATTCTATCCCTTCGAGGGTGTCAACTGCTACTCTTGTCCAATTTTTGGGATAGGTTTGATGGAGCAGGATGTTCTATCATTAATGAGGTGATACCGGGAGAGCTGGACTAGGTGTTATATGAGGTTAAAGCACGTGCAAGCGAGCTTTCAAGAAAATTAATTTTTCATTTTGTGAATATCAAACTCTACATGGTAAGACTGAATTCAGAAACGACATTTTTGACGGAAAAAGACACTTCTATAAGCAAAATCCACATTAGTGGAAACAATTATGCTACTTACAAACTTAAATTTGTCAAATGAGGACTGTCGATTGTTGATTGTTGAACATTTCAAAAAGTTTTTTCATTGCTGTAGGTAGAAAATAGATCAGGCCAAATAATTAACCACCCGAGGGTAATTTGTTAAAGGGATATATTTTTGACAAGAGGATGCAAAACTGTGCTTCTAAACAGACGTACCCTGATTGTTAAACACCATAACGATTGCTGCTGAGGTTGAATGTTTCCTTATGTGATTATTCCTGCACCAAACCAAACCCTCCTACCGTCTAGACACCCCACATTGTTCACAAAGACTATCGGTGTAGTTAAATCACCACTCTATAACAGCTATCACAGGGTACACAACAGTCATTATTTCGGTGTAAACAAATCTCACATGTGTCATTTAGTGGATGATGACGTGAAAAAGTCATGACCTCCGACCTAGCGTACGAGACTAAAAGTATTCAGTTTGATCATATATGAAAAACGTACGAGGATAGGAGCATATTAGATAAAATATTAATTTACACATTCCTCCCTTTAGCTCGAAACATAAACATCAAAATAGACAACAGGATTTACCAACAACCTACCATAGTAGCTGGCAAAGGCACCAAAACCACGCTAATATTTTTTTTCCAGATCCAAAAACCTATAATTAATTTTGGAACAGCTCTACCCGTAAGCGTGCCAACATTTACTTGAATGTGTGAAAATGCCTGACAGAATATATGTGCCCAACAATTAACTCAGCCAAAATTTGGAAAATTAACCAATGTTGGATCGAATTTTGTTTCAAAAAAAACCTGTGAAACAACTATAGCCTCTAGGTAATAACAACACTAACTTTAAGGCTAATCTAATAAAGTATATTTGCGTCTCCTTCCCCGAAACACACATGTTAAAAACTTTACACGCGTAAGCAGCCTTAATACTAGTTCCAACCAAAACAGTCTGTGTGGTTTCCTGATGCGATTGGACTGACGACCCGTCTGGGCTTTGTCCGATTGTCCAGGACTGACTCGGACTGAGACTGAGATTGGGGCTGCTGACATGGAATAGACTGAGTTTGTGCTGACTGACCAGATGCAGTCACTGCCTCCACCCGGGGTTGAATCAAACACATTCCAATCAGGTTTAGCTGATGCATGCGGGGTAGTCTGGTCATGCTGCGATCTTGTGCGTATGTGATCAACGTGTCTTTTTCCAGAAACGACGACATAAAGTGAGTTTAAGTGTACGACACGGGCCATTAAACAAGCTATGATGGTACCCGGTACCCACAGAGGTCCGCGAGCAAAGGTTCCTAAGGTACAGTAGTTTCCCACTTGGATGTAACGCAGCTTGCCACGCTTATCATGGCATCTTCTGGTCAGGTGCTATGTGTAGCGAGTTTCCCAGATGGGCGAACAAGATTATCAAGTCTACGGCGTGGTAGTCCGTTTTCCTCAAACGTTCAGCTGGAGTTAACCAGTGGTAGTATGCGGGCTTTATGCGGTATCGCATCAAGTAGCACGACAGCTTCGTTTCAACAGAGCCATCGCGTCATCTTTTTCATTCCGGTCTTAAAAGATTGGACTGCCGGCTCGGCCAGGCCATTCGATGACGGGGTGGAACGGCGCCGACCTAATGTGCTTGATACCGTTTTGGGCTACAAATTATGCGAATCAGTGCTTGTGAATGAGCGTTATCTGCTAACAATAACTCGTGGAACATGTGTAGCAAGGAGGAAAGCAACTTGTCAACTGTTGCCTTGCTTGTTGTTGTAAACCAGTGAATTGTCCACCCATGGTATGCATCTACTATACAACGGGAACAGTGTCCCATAAAAGGTCCACCGCATAATCCAAATGGAGCCTTTCCATGGTTCCTGGGGCCATTCCCATGGGTGGCAATGGGGCAAACAGGTGGCGATTTGCGATTCTAACGGACACTGCGCCCACAAAGTTTCACTTTGGTTTCTAGTTCATGGGTCGAGTTGGCCACCAACCCCCCCCCCCCCCCCCCCCCCCCCCCCCCCCCCCCCCCCCCCCCCCCACCCCCCCCCCCCCCCCCCCCCCCCCCTTACGTAGCTTCGTGCGAGGGTTTCACATTTTGAAATACCTGGATGGGCCTCATGTAAACTCACCTCATAACAAATTGACGACCTTGTGGCGGTATAATGACACCCACGATCCCCACAACAAGCATCCACCGTGGATACTAAGTTCCTCCTTACGTGTTGAAGTACGGTTGTGAGGTCCGTATCGCTACAACTATGTGGCCATCCCTTCAAAACATAATCCTTGAATTGTGTAAGATCGGATATCTGCCCGTCCCACAACCGAATTTTGTCAGGGTTTACGGTGTGGATTCTAAATGATCCATAACAAGAAAAAAAATCCTGTGGTGCGGTGCGTTAGGTGAATATTGGCAAGGGTAGTCTGCTTAGTCCATCTGGCATTGCCGTTGGCCTGACCAGGCCGGTACACTAATTGTACTGGTACGCGGATAATGTCAATGCCCATCGTTGAATGCGGGGATGCCAGGGTGGCCGCGCGTGTCTCACTGGAACAGACCTAGTAGTGCTCCCCCTGTGTCTGTAGTGATTACAAACTGGACCGACCGTATACATACTGATGAACTTCTTCAACCCCGAAGACTACCGCAACGCCTTCCTTGTCCAAGGGCAAATAGTTCTTTCCGCTGGTGAAAGGGTTCGCGAGGTCTGCTAGGGCCGCTCGTTCATTTCCGGGATACGGTGAGCCAATACGGCGCCAACACCGTACGGGCTTGCATCACATGAACAAAAATTCAAGTCTTAGGCGTGATCGAAATGAACAGTACTATCTGCAGATACAAGTCGGACGTTTGGCGCTTCCAAAAGCAGTTGCTGCCTCCGGCCCCCAACACTGTACTATTTTCTTTAGAATCGATGCAAGGGTGACAATGTTGATGAAAGCTGTGGTAGAAACTTGCGTAGTAATTAATCAATCCAAGGTAGGATTTCAACTCTGTAGTACTGCGTGGTACTGGGCTTGAACGACCGCTTCAACTTTCTCGGTGGTAGGCTGAAATCTTTCCACTAATGCGGTGGCCCAAGTATTCAACTTCTGGCACGCAAACACACTTTGTCACGACTTTTTTTTTAAAGACGCAGACCTGCATATTCCAACTGGTTAAGACTTCCTTCCACATTGGGCCCAATGTTCAGCTTCATCACACCAGTGATCAACACATCATCCAAAAAAGCTATGCCTTTGGAATGTCGCTAGCAGACTGTTATAGTACGCTGGAATATAGATGGCGCTGCCGAGACTCCAAACGGGAGGCGTGTATACCTATACAGGCCCTTGTGGCGTATTTATAGTGACCAATTCGCGCGACGACTTCGTCGAGAACTAACTGTTGTACGCGTGGATCAAGTCAAGCTTAGTGAAATAAGTACCTCCAAACAGTGCGGCGGAACAGTTCCTCCACCCGCGGTAAAGGGTACTTAATCAGGTGTAGCTACTTGATTAACGGTGCGTTTGTAAGCTCGCAGATGCGAAGGGTCCTGTGGATTTCAGTAATGGGATACGATAGGGTACGGTGTACCATCGACGCAAAAAAATAAAAATGAAAAAAAAAAATTTAAAAAAAATGAAAATTGAAAAAAAAACATCTTTTTTTTTTTTTAATTTGATTTTTTTAACTTGGATTTTAAAAATTTTTCGATTGGTTTTTTTTTTAGAATTTTTTTTTAGAAATTTTTTTGAGATTTATTTTTTTATTGTTAGAATTTTTTTTTAGAATTTTATTTTTTTAGAAATTTTTTTTTAGAATTTTATTTTTTTTTAGAATTTGTTAAAGATTTTTTTTCTCAGCAGATTTTTTGTTTTTTTCCTTCGTTGGATTTTTTTGTTACAATTTGGATTTTATTTTTTTGGGCGTCGCTTCGTACGTAAAAAAAAAGTGGAAGTTGAAAATAAACTTTTCGACCTATATAAATGGCCGGGGCTACAAATCGAGGAACCAGCCACGGGAGGAGATTTACTGGCCGGAGACGAGGCGCTGTTTTGTTCTGCACTTTTTAGAATGCCGTGTTGATGCATACTTTCGATCAGTAGGCTAACCACACAAATGGCCGATTCTGGATGTCCTTGCAGAAGGGGGGAACGGAGAAGAAAAGGAAAGGGAAAAGGAAAGAAGAAGAGAGAGAAAAGGATGGGTGAGGAATGGAGAAAAAAATGGAAAAAGAAAAGAGAATTGAGGAAAGATGAAGAAGAAAGACGGAGGGGTTGTTTTGGTGCGTTTTTTTTTTTTTTTATGTTCCCTTTTTTATTTTCTAGGCCGTAAGCCTACCATATCTATGGCTGGGATCATATTTGAGATGCATGTCTTAGAAAGAACGACACAGCAAATTAGGACTAAAATTGGATCATTTTGATGTTTGTTGTGGATTGGGCTTAGGAAACGGGGGGCTTGGCCACCCCAAATTAATTTTGATGCGGGGGGGGGGGTGGCTCGATTCACTTGAAACACCCCCCCCCCAAAATTTTAACACTTTTTAACCAAAAACATTCAAAATTCCAAAAGGCTTTCCCCCTCCAGGCAACCTCCTTGTTCAGCGCTCCGCCCTTCGCGAAGGCCAGCGGGGCCCCCAATCATGAAAATTTTCCTAAGCCAATGACCATCACAGAAAAAGTAGATG
>JAMKCH010041484.1:0-24617 GCA_023653785.1 Ophioderma brevispina
AACATAATGTTCTCATTTTCACGTGTTTAGTTTTAGTTCATAAGTTACAAGATATGTGGTCTTTAAAATGCAAGCTTATTTTCTGCGTCTTATCTCTCCAAGAACAACGATTTTAATGTCTGTTTTCGTCCGTTCGGCCTTTTTTCTAAATGAATGTCTCTTATATTTGGTGGCATCAACTTTAAAAAAAAAAACATGGAAAACTGAGTGTACTACGCGTGTTCCAAAGACCCCTACAGCACGGTATAACAACATCCGGTGAAAAAGTTTTGTGAACAGTTCGTATTTAGTTGGGTCATTTGGGGCAATTCCGTGACCGTGGAGAGCAGAGCATCATTTCTCAGTGGATTGTCTTCTCTGAAGGGTAATGAACAAATTTAGCGGAAAAAAAAAAAAAAAAAAAAAGCGGGGGAGCCCCTCGTGAAAGTGTGAGAGGAATCCAGGAGGGGGAAATTCATAATACAGGGGGTCAAAAATGAAAAATGCTTGGACTGCTGTAAAAAGGTAACCTAAGTGTTCGTCTTGTTACAAGGATTGAAAAAAAAGGTATAGTTTGTACTACTTACAACTTATGGTTATGGAAATATAACACAAAAATCGTCAAATGTCAAAGGTCATCACCAAAGGTTAAATCTTTAATATTGCACCGATTTCTTTAAAACCCCCAAAATGGTCTCAGATTGTTAACATTTCCACCGGAATTGTAGCAAAAGTAGTTGACTCTCTCACTTGTATCTGTTTATTGAGATAAATGACAAACAAGGTCAACCACATTGACCTCTATTGATCTCCGAATTTTAAAAATATGTTAGACGGTGCAAAATGTTTTTGTTGCAGTCTCTGAGGAAAGATGAACAATTTGAGCCCATTTTTTAAGAAATCGGAACAATATTTAAGATTTAAACTTTTGTGATGACCTTTGACATTTGACGATTTTTGTGTTATATCTAGTGACTGATTCCTAACATAAATCGTTCTCATTTTCAAGTGTTTAGTTTTAGTTCATAAGTTACAAGATATGTGGTCTTTAAAAGTTAACAAATATTGTGACTTCGGTAGGTTCCGCTTCTTTTAGATGGTGTGTGGGGACTCCAAAAGTGTATCTCTGGTCTAAGCGTTTATCTGCACTGTCATAGTGTGCAACATCCCAGTTTAAGATCTATATAAAATTACTTGTATTCTAGATGGCTCTGATGATGGCTTTCGATACAATGTTGAAAGCTCAGCCCTCCAATTTAGATGGCTCTAGAGAGCGTTTTTTGTATCATTCCGAGATTGAATCTGAATCTATGATGTGTTGGATTTCTAGGACGACACTGGCGAAGGCCTCACCGATCAAGAGATTCAAGATGAAGTGGACACTTTCATGTTTGAGGGTCATGATACCACAGCAAGCGGAATTTCGTGGATTCTTTACAATCTGGCGAGGTATCCCGAGTATCAAGCTAAGTGCAGGAAGGAAGTAGATAACCTATTGAATTCTAAAGCTGCTGACGTTCAATGGTTGGTTACTAGTCCTTATTTTGTTGTAATGAATAATAGACTTACCTAAATTTTGGATTTATATCTTCAAAGAATAAAAAAAAAAATGAAACGAACTTTGAATGTGATTCTGTATGAAATGTTTATATGAAATCTTAAATAGTTTTTGAAATGTACAGATATCCTTACTTACTTAATGCGCAGTAATAGTAAAGTAACTATAGATTTTAAAGTTTTCTAAGTCTGCTTTTTATTCCCAATCTTACGATTTTTTCCCTTTTACGCGAAGGGGAATGCCAGGAGGTGACTTCTAATAAATGGACAAAAGTACGTATGAAGTAGCAGTACGTTTTTGGTATGGTTTAAATTGCAGATTTTTTTCTCCCATGTTGAAGCATGTTGTGACCCAATACGTACAAAAAACCCATTACGTACAAATTTGTACGTAATGGGCTCAAGTCTCTATTTTTGGCCACACAATTTAGTTCTTCAGCCCAATACGTACGAAAAATAATTTCAGTCTGACAAATGAGGGCGCGTCACAAGATCTTGAAAATAAAGTTCTCCCTCCCTCTGCAAACTCGCCTCTATTAACTCACGTTTCGATCACATAACCATTTCGACCCAATAAAACATTGTCCTTATTTAAAACCCAGCATAAAATGCTTCAAAATTGAATTTGTACGTATCGGGCAGAGGGTTGGCAAAAAGTGTCAAGTACTAAATTTTCATAATTGCTCAAAACATGCATTTTTTACGTTATATTATGTTATAATACAAACATAAAAATGAGTGAAGTGGTCATAAATTGCTCAAAAATGGAATTTGTACGTATTGGGCCCAAGTGTCAATTTGTGGCAAAATTTCAGGTTCCCCGGCCCAATACGTACGAAAAATATTTTTGGCTGAAAAATGGGGCGACTTACAGAACTTTAAAAAAAAAGTCCCAAATTGTTGTTTTTCATTGACTCCCTACAACCAATTCGGCCCCATAAATGTCTGGCCAATTAAATCTTTCCTGTTTTTCAAATTGATATGGGGGTTGTTATTGGACCTATCAATCGTTTTAAATGAAAAACACATCCCTCAACAAGATTTAGCCCATAAAAAAAGATTTTTAGATAGTCATAAACTGCTTTCAAAATTGAATTTGTACGTATTGGGCAGAGGTGGCCAAAATTTGGTCCCCAATGCTTAAAGGGCTTGACTCAGAGACTTCGAATATATTTTTTTGGTATAGTTATTAAAAATAATCATCTAGAGCTAAAGATGTCGCGTAAAATGCTTAATTCCCAAGTTTGAGATGAATCGATTTTTCATTTTCATACAGTACACATTTTATGCCCGTACACACAGTACCCTAGTACCGTGTATAACAAGAATTCCCGATCTCGGAATTTTATAACATTTGATTTTTCTGTATAAGGAATTCTTATTTGAGCGTGTTATTTCACACAGTGCTTAGTATGTGGACAAACATAGTATATGCAAAAAAAAAACACGATTTGTTTGAAAAATTGAGTGCGCCCCATCGGGAAATCTCTGAGTCGCCTTTAACCTATAGGATAAAAACCAAACATTTGTAAAACTACTGAAATTGTCCCATAATTTCTCAAAACATGCATTTTTATGTTGCCCACATCATATTATATATATAATAATACACACAAAGAAATGAGTGAAATAGTCATAAATGGCTAAAATTGAATTTGTACGTATTGGCTCACAGTATCAATGTCTGGCAAATTTCGGGTTAGCCGGCCCCATACGTACGAAAAAATATTTGCCTGACAATGAGGGTCGCACTTACGAACTTTAAAAAAAAGGTCCCCAAAATTTGTTTTTCATTGACTCAGCCAAAAAAACCAATTCGGCCCCAAACCATGTCGACCCATTAAAGCTTGTCTAGAATTTCAACTTAATGTGGGGGGGGGGGGGGATTTGGGCCTATGATCCCTAAATCACATTATCTTCTTTGTAACTCAAAAACACTCCTAAAACAAGATTTAGACCATACAACTGAGTTAGATAGTCTAAAATATTTTTAAGCCATTAAAAAAAAAAATTATTTTACGTTATTGGGCAGAGTGACCAAAATTGCCTACATGCTAAAGTATAGGCTACAACCACATTTTAAAATAACTTAAATTGTCATAATTGTCTCAAAACATCATTTTTATGTGCCCATATCATAATAATAATACAAACATAAAAATGAGTGAAATGGTGATAAATTGCCACTACATGGAATCTGTACTATTGTGCCCAAGTGTCCATTTCTGGCAAAGTTTCAGGTTCCCCGGCCCAAACGTACGAAAAATGATTTTTGTATGAAAATGAAGGGCGCACTTACAGAACGTTCCCTAAAAAATCCCTAAAAGTTGTTTTTTCGTTTGATTCAGCCTGAACCATTCGCCCATAACCATTGTCGGCCCAATTACACCTTGTTCAATTCAAATTTATAAAAAAAAATAGTGGGGGGGGGGGCTATTTGGGCGTATTATTTCTAAATTAAAACAAATCAATCTTCTTTTTTAACCATGAAAACCACATCCTCATAACAAGGATTTTAGACCATAAAAATTAGTTTAGATAGTCATAAAATGCTTCAAAATGGAATGTGTACGTAATGGGCCAAGTGTCAATGGTTTGGCAAAATTTCAGGTTCCCCGGCCCAATAAGTACTAAAAAAATATATCGACATAACCATTTCGAACCCAATTACCACCGTTTGTCCTATTTAAAATATATGGTGATGGGGGGGGCGAATGGGCCTATGATCATCAATTAACTTCATCCTTTGTAAATCAAAACTACATACCTCAAAGACATTAGACCATAAAATGAGTTAGATGTTAGTAAATGCTTCAAAAGGGAATTTGTACGTATTGGGCCCAAGTGTCAATTGTTTTGCAAAATTTCAGTTCGCCGGCCCAATATAGATAGTCCTTAAATGCTTCAAAATTGGAAACTTTGACTATTGTGGTCAGAGGTGGCCAAAATAGTCCACAATCTTAATCTGACTCAGAGATTTCTTGAATATACGTTTTTTTAATATATTAATAAAAATAGTCAACTAGAACAAAGATGTCACCTAGAAATGCGCAATTCCAAATTTCAGATGAATCGGTTTTTTTCGTTTGATGCAGTAAGCAGTTTATTGTATATAACAGTGCCATAGGAACTGTGTATTACAACATTTCCGGATCCGGATTTTTAAAACAAAGATGTGATTTGTCTATATTGAGGCCCTTCTATTTGAGCTTAGCTATTGCACACAGTGATTAGTATATGGACAAACTTATGTCATGCAAAAACACACTTGTTTGAAAATTGAGGGCGCCCTCATCGGGAAATCGCTGAGTTCGGCCTTTAACGTATAAAGGCTAGAAACCAAAAGTTAAAAATTATATAATCATTGTCCAAAATTGCGCAAAATGCACGTTTACGTTGCCCACATCATATTTTATAATAGTCAAACAGGTAACTTGATTGAAATGGTCATAAAATGCTCAAAAATGGAATGTATACGTATTGGGCCCCAGTGTCACTTTTTGGCAAAATTTCAGGTTACCCGGCCCAATACGTACGAACATAATTTTTGTTGAAAAAGAGGGCGCACTTACAGAAACTTTAAAAAGTCCCTAAACCCTACCGCCGCCTGCCCGTGACTCCCAGCTGAGACTAATAAAAATGATGACGTTTTGTATTTTCGACTTGCCAGACTACCCCTAATCCCTCACGAGTTTGATCATCGCATGCGAAACATAGCGGACATTTTCTGCAACTTAACCATTTTTTTACAAATTCTAGAGGGTGTCCACGAAAGATTATGTCACCATTTGATGTAGAATTATGTTCTATAGAATGACAGTTTTGTTTTGAGGTGGACACCCTAGGTTTTTAATGGCATTTCATTTTGTTGCATCATTTTAATGTGTACGCTGTGGTGTAGCAAGAATGTGGCGCCACCGATTTCAACTTATCCCTGGTGGCCAAGTGAATCGTTGTTACACGATTGTAACGTGTACACTGTGACAAGGTGTATCGTTCAGTAGTGTTGTGTTGTATCACCGTTCCTAGGGAATAGTACGCGACGTACCTTATACCCTGGGACGGGATCACTTATGACATGGATATGGGTGGCTGGCGCTTCCAAACCTGGGGGCATTCGGTGACGAGGACTCAAACAAATAGGCTAATTTTGGGTGAGAGACTCCAAAATTCCCCAAAATAGTTTTTTTCGGGTACAAATTTGTATGCAAATACTTTCCAAAACATGCGGTCTTTTAGAAAATTTTGCACATTTATACCAAAAAATAGGGTCCTTTGGGTGACAGTTTTCAAATTTTCCTCCCAAAAAAGGGGTCTTTAGTGAGTGGTAAACTTTCCAATCAAAATGGTGGTCTTTGATGCACATTGAAGAGGCCTCCCACTTCTGCACGTAAGTTAACATAATAGCAGGCCAATCTTTTTGTTCTCTTTCAATTTATGTCACTATGGAACCAGGTGCAATTTCCTTTCAATAGTAGATAACTCGTTGTACGTAAAGTAGTGTCATGTTAGTTAACAGGATTCGGGTCAATATAGTATAAAAGAAACTTTAAACCGGACCCTTGGCAACCTACATTTCATTTGTTTCGTTTCCCGACATACCGTGCAAAATACCATCGTAATGCACATTGTCACGTGTTTTTTTGCCATGTGACTAAGTCTAGCCATAATGACTCACGGCAGCCCCAACCTACCTAAAACCAATTCGGCACCATCATTAACCATAAAAGTTACGTGTAAAATTAGAAATGACGTGGGGTAACTTATTATTAAAACAACACATTAATTAGGCAGTACGTGATAAAATGTATCGAGCTATCATTGGTCAATTTCAAATTAAAGGAAGGACTCTTCGATTGGTTGTTGTGTTTTATGTTGTGTTATCCTGGTTTCTTACATGTTCCTTTCTGAAATGTTAATGGTCATTTTAAAAAATTAACATGTTACTTCACAAACTTACAGTAAATAAGAAATGACTTGTTGTTTAAAAGTTACGGGGTATAAAATTGAAAATAACATGTTACTTCACACATTTACGGGTGTTTGTTTGTTTTTTAAAATTAGAAATGACATGTTATTTTAGTTAAAACAAAATGCTAATTCTAAACCACGTGATTAAAACTTATCGAGCTATTCATTGGTCAATTTCAGATAAAGGAAGACTATTTTTTCGTACGTATTGGGCCGGGAGGAACCTGAAACTTTTGCAAAAAATTGACGCTGGACCCCAATACGTAACAAATTCAATATTGAGCAATTTATTGATAGATTCACTAATTGTTATGTTTGTATTATATAAAAATATGGATGTGGGCAACCGTTAAAATTGATGTTTGATCAATTGTGGACTATTGTAAGTAATTTTAAAAATGGTGGTTTTAGCCTTATACTTAAGTAGGTGGACAATTTTGATGCACCTCATGCCCAAATACGTTAGATTCAAATTTGAGCATTTTATGATTATTGACTAATTTTTATGGTAAAATCGTGTTTGAGGGGTATTTGTGTTTTTAAGATTTACAAATTAATTAAATTTGATTTAAACTTAGGTCTCATCTAGGCCCAAATAGCCCCCCCCCCTCATATCAAGTTAGTTGAAATATGACAAGTTTTAAATGGGTCGAATGGTTATGGGGCCGAATTGGTTTTAGGCTGAGGCAATGAAAAACAATTTTTGGAAGGTTACGCGTCAACTTGACCAAGGCCAAAACCACCTCTAAACTACGGATTCAAACTCCTGAATAACTAGCTAAGACAATACACTGTAAACTTGATTACAAATATTAAAACAAATATTTATTTTAATTGTGTTGGTCTAAATCAATCTCAAATCAAACATCAATTAGGTCTCAAAAATCAAAGAGTAATCGATAATAAAGTTGTTACTTTAATGAACTACTTAGGACTTACGACCGGGTGTGTGCCGCGAACGCGGGCTGCAGCAAGATTCTTTAAGATGCCGAACTTGCAAAAGAGTCCTGGCGAATATTCCAGCGCAAAAAGTTCAAAATTTCCAACCCTGAGTGGGACGTGTCCACGGAAACCAACAAAACCCAACCACAACACGATTGTCCTTACTGAAGAAAACCAGCTCCTAATGACGCCCGAAGCTCTGAGGTCGACTAAATATAAAGTCCACTAGTGCTGTAGCTTGTTTACCCTTGGATAATCAGAGGCCACCGCGAATACAAAACCGAAGTCGGCTACACATTCGGACGAAACTATGACAATGTCCCCGATATATGGAAGACTAATTTGACTGCGATTACTGTTTTTTTCGGGAGGGCTGTCCAACATGAAGCAACTAGATGGACTATTACTCTACTAATAACTTGGAGTAAAATGTGCAATACTCTTGGAGTAATGATGTGGTGATTACTCTGCCTCATCTTCTATCACCCAGGGCTTTATATATCCTCTCAAACAATTCTAGGAAGATCTAGTCCTCTCGAATGAGTCATGTACTAATCTAGCCCATTATATCATAGTCCATCACCCTCATGCAACAGCCTATCTGCCTGTAGATACAGTAGGGGGCGCCATACAGTTCATGTCCATCACCTATGAGAACAACAGTTCAATGCAGCAAGGCGCCATCTATCCTTCATCCAGAATTTTCCCTTGCCTTCTAATGAAATCACTAAGGTTCTAGACGCTTTTCTCGGTTTTCCTGTTTTATTCTATTTGTTTTGCACACACCAGCTATGCACACAAACCCGGTATATCCCATATTGTATTACATAGACTAATTTACATATTTTATGTGCTAATGTATGACTTAATCCTACTCAAAATGAAATAATCATGCTAATTCTTTGGGTCCTGTAACAGGAGACTTTTTAACGTTTTGTAGTGCGCCCCCCCCCCCGTCATTGGTCAGACAAAAGCATTTTTTCGTATGTATTGGGCCGTGGAACCTGACGTTTGCCAGAAATTGACATTTGGGCCCAATACGTAAAATTCCATTGTGAGCAATTCTGACCATTTCACTCCTTTTTAATGTTTGTATTATTATATAATATGTGAGCAACGTAAAAATGCATGTTTTGAGCAATTTAAGTATTTTAACTTTTTTTTTGTTTAGACTAACCGTAAGCATGTGGTAGCTCTGCCCAATCACGCACAATTCAGTTTTGAAACATTTTTTTTTTGTTTATGACCGAAGTTTAAATAAGGACAATGTTGTATTGGGCCGCAATTGCAGTAATGCAATCCCTCCGAACTCATCACGCAGACTAGCAACCACAGACCCCACGAGATGCACGAAAATTCAGGACCAAGTCGCCCGGTGTTTTATAATATTATGATTAAATACCGTGCTTTTCGTGCACATAAACTGTTGTTACTCGCGACTGAGACTGTCAAGAGGGGATGCAGGAAGTTTAGGCCGGGTCAAGTTTGTTTTGTTTTTTCGCCGGCCCTTGGCGGCAAGTTTTTTTTTTTACAACTTCCCTGTTTTTTCTGCATCAGAGTTGGTGGCCCAGTTTTCTTTTTAACTCATCAAGTGCGTCAAGTTTTTTTTTTTTTTTTGCTCACATAGTGAGTCAAGTTTTTTTCCAAAAATCTTCCTGCTCCCCCTTGAAGTCTAATTGGTGCGTCCCCTAAACACTGGGGTCTGTGGTGCGGTTTGTATAAGGACCGGCTCTGTGATGCTGGTTTTAAAGACTGGATCGGTGGTGCTGGTTTTATAAGCCCGGCTCTGTGGTGCTTGTTTTAAGAGCAGCTTGTGGGATGGTTTATTAAGACGGCTCTGTGGTGGGGGTTATAAGACTAGCTATATGGTGTGGATTAAGAGACTGGCTCTGATGGTCTGGTTTATAAGACGGCTCTGTGTGCTGTGCTGGGTTTATAAGACTAGCTCTAGGGTGCTGGTTTTAAGTGACTGGCTCTGTGGTGCTGGTTTTATAAGACCGGCCCTGTGGTGAGGTTTTATAAGACTAGCTCTATGGTGTTGGTTTTTAAGAGACTGGCTCAGTGGTGCTGGTTTTATAAGACCGGCTCTGTGGTGCTGGTTATAAGGACTAGCCATGGTGTGGTTTTTAAGAGATGGCTCTGTGGTGCTGTTGTAAAGACCGGCTCTGTGGTGCTGGTTTTATAAGATAGCTATATGGTTGCGGTTTTAAGAGGGACTTGGTCTGTGGTGCTGGTTTTATAAGACCGGCTCTGGGGTGCTGGTTTTTTAAGACTAGCTCTATGGTGTTGGTTTTAAGGAGACCGGCTCTGTGGTTGTGGTTTTATAAGACCGGCTCGGTAGTGCTGGGGTGATAACAATGGCCCTGTGGTGCTGGTTTTTTAAGACTGGTTCTTTGGTGCTTGTTTTATAAGACTGGCTCTGTTGTGCTGGTTGTATAAGACTGGCTCTGTTGTACTGGTTATATAAGACTGAAATCTGTCCATTGATGCTTTTTAAACAAAGATAATGTTAATATGGATGATGGCCATCTATAGTCCAACAGTACCGGCCATTGTATGGCCTTCACTGGTGTCTTATTTCCAATTCTGCCTGCCTCATTAGTCCTTGTAGGCTTATTATCAGAAGTTAATCTTTCTTTTTTTGTTGTACTTTCTATGTTTTGTTGTTTATCTGATTTATAAAATATAGGATGTTTTTGGAAAGGGAACGGGAATCAAAGAGGAAGTGTCTGATTGTTTGTTTCATTTGGTTTGGTTTAACATTTGTGTTAATTGAGCGATTGGATAGAGCTAACCCTTGTATATGAACCAGTGACCCCCCTGCATTAATATTTGAAAAAAAAGTATAGCTGATCATAAAGACAATATCACCTTTATGAAAATATGAAGTTCAAAAGGGATTGTCAATATTTCAATAAGTGTCCATAATTGGCCAAATCAATAACACATTGTGAAAAAAACCCACTTTGATGTATGTTACAAAATCGGGTTCATACAATATTACAAATGCACCTTGCAAATCGGAACAAATCCGAATTGTACTTCCTTGTTGACGAACGAACGCATATCTTTTGTTCTACCATGTCGCATTGACATGAAATAAACGGCAAAATATAAAAGCTTATTTAGTTAGCTTTAACGAGCATACCAAACCAAAAAGCTGCGCTACTTGTTTTTACAAAAATGTCGTGGTTCGAGTGTTAAATTTTTTGGGGACAGCCTGTTATAAACGAATCTATGTGTCAAAAATTTTGATTTCATGTGTCGAAATTAAATTATTGAAAAAAAAAAATGTCACTGATGACGTCAACAATTTCTTAATGAATATTTTTATTTGAAAAAAAAAAATATACA
Organism: Ophioderma brevispina; assembly: GCA_023653785.1. Classification (NCBI taxonomy): domain Eukaryota; kingdom Metazoa; phylum Echinodermata; class Ophiuroidea; order Amphilepidida; family Ophiodermatidae; genus Ophioderma; species Ophioderma brevispina. The sequence continues at coordinate 10,804 of JAMKCH010041484.1, forward strand.
TATAAAAAACACCAGTCTAACTGATGTTGCAGGATAAAAGACGAGACAGGCAAAACAAACACATTGCGACACTATAAAAATGGCATTATAAAGACACGAGTGAGGAATGGCACTCCTACAAGCGATGACCAGAAGCAGAGTGCACTGAAATAAGCAAAGTGAAATGAAGTGAAAATGGATGAATAGAAAAGATTACAAAGGACACAAAAGGAAAAGCATTCCCAAAGCTGGCAGTGCAGGAATTGCACAAAAGGCATGAATGACACATGTGAAACAAACTCGGTAAACCAAGAAGTGCTCAGGAAAAAGGCACATCAGGAAAGAGCTTTGTGGATGGAATAAATAAAGTCATCCCAGATTTTATTTCTCAGATTTTATATTGATGCCCATATGGAGTAGTGGTTGTAGAACTGATATCCAAGTGTTGTCAATTGTCAGCATCATGTTTTGACATACAGTTTTGGTGGTTTGTCAATAGCAATGCAGATGATGTCATCTGCATTGTTTGTCCTGGAGAAAGAATTAAATGTTTTAGCGGACAGGTTTGTTGCGTTTGTTGGCTGGTATCAGCATAATGCTCCAGAAGTCTGGTTTTTAGTGGTCGTGTTGGTTTCGCCAACATACTTTTTGGACCACTTGTTACATGTAAGAGGTAGAAACATTGTATGAATTACAGTTAAGATCATATTTGATTGTATGTTGTGCATTGTTGGTGGTACTGCTAAAAAATATAACTGGTGAACCCCGTTTTGTGTGTTGCATAGGCTCTTCATGCGTCTATGTAGGGTTGCATTGCAGTACATTCTTAAAAAGGGTGAACACCCTTGGGAGGAGGAGGAAGTGGTGAGCGTGGGAAACGTAGATTAAAAGTAGATTTGCGAGTTGTAGGTCTCCGAAAAGCTGCGACAGGAAACATGGGAATGGCTGCGCCTTTTTGAAGAATGAAGAATCGGGGCATAAGTATGGAGAATACCACCAATACTAGGGCAGGCAGGATGAAAGTCCAACACTAAAGGTACCATGTTACTGGAACGGTGGCTAGAAGAAGACCTAGGTTGGAGGGCAGTGGAACGTGGAATAGCCACTGCTTCTTAAGTGGTTGTTAACTTTAGAGTATGGGTATCCCTATTATACAGTGATTCTGAGATCTGCAAGTCTTTCTTCCAGCCGATCAGCAACCGCAGAGCTAGCCCACGAAACCCCACGAGAGGGCCTTGAAATTTCAGGACCACCAGGGCCGACGGTGTTTTATACTCTTAGATTAAATCCGTGCTTTTCGTGCAACAATAAACATGTTGTGACCGCTACTGAGACTTTCAAGAGGGGGGGAGAGGAAGTTTGCGTGCCGGGTCCAAGTTTGTTTTTGTTTTTTTTTCGTTTCGTTCGGCCCCGTTGGGGGGGTCTGTCACGCGTTTTTTTTTTTTCCCCCACTCGCCTTTTTTTCCTGCAATCAGAGTTTGGGTGGGCCAAGTAATTTTTTTTTTTTTACTCATCAAGATTCGTCAAAGTTTTTTTTTTTTATTTTTTTTTTGCTTCCTCTTTCTGGCTAACATTTTTTTTTTTTCAAAATCTTCCTTCCTTCCTTTCTTCTCTCCCCCCCCCTTGAAGTCTATTGGTGCGTCCCTAACACCTTGTCTCTGTTGTTGCTGGTTTTATAGACTTTCTCTGTTATTCTTTTTTTATAAACCGGGCCTCTGTGGTGCGGTTTTATAAGACAGCTAAGCTCTATGGTGCGGGTTTTAAAAGAGACGGCTGGTGGTGCTGGGTTTTTATATAAGACCCGACCGGCTCTTTGGTGCTGGTTTTTATAAGACAGCTCTATATGGTGCTGGTTTTAAGAGACTGGCTCTGTTGTAACGTGGTTTTAAATAAGACCCCGGCTCTGTGTTTCTTGGTTTTTATACAGACCTCCTTCTATGCTATGGTGCTGGTTTTAAGAGACTGGCCTCTGGGGTGCTGGTTTTATAATACCTGCTCTGATGTGTGCTGGTTTATAATCCTTTCTCTATGGTGCTGGTTTTTTAAGAGAACTGGCTCCTTGTGTTGCTGGTTTTATAAATAAACCGGCTCTTCTTTTTCTTTATTTTTATCCTGCCACATTCTCTCTTTTTCTTCATGTATGTTTCCTGCTTACCGTCCTTAATCATCTTATGTGTTTTGCGTCTAGTTTATATTTCTCCTCCACTTAACTCCTTTGTTTTTCGTTCTGTCATTCGTTTTTATTTCATTGAAACTCCTCTCTCTATGGTGCTGGGTTTAAGAGACTAATGTGCCAAAGCTCTCGCTGTGGTGGCGGGTTTTATAAGACCGCTCTTGTGTTGCCCTGGTTTTTAATAAGACTAGCTCTAATGGTGCTGGTTTAAAACTAACTGTGCTCTTCTGTGGTGCTGGTTTTAAAGACCGGCTCGGTGGTGCATGGTTTTATAAACAACTGGCTCTGTTTTTCTGGTTTTTTACTAGTCGCCTTTCTCTTGTTTTCTTATTCTCCTCCTCTTGCTCTTTTTTTTCTTTTTTGTAGATCTCTCTCAGCTTTGCTTGTTGCTCTTGGTACTGGTTATATAAAGACTGAAACTGTGTCCATGATGCTTTTGTAAACCACCGATACTGTTATACTGGATGAATGGTCCATCTATTCCCCACAAGTACCGTCCATTTGTATGGCCTCCACTGATGTCTTATTTCCAATTCTGCCTGCCTCACAGTAGTCCTTGTAGGCTTATATTTAGCAGAATTACTCTTTCTTTTTTGTTTACTTTCCATGTTTTTTGTTGGGTTATTGGTCTAACCTCACTCGATTTTTTCTGGAAGAGGAACCGGGATCCAAAGAGGAAGTTTCTGATTGTTTTGTTTCAATTTGGTTTGGTTTTCACACTTGTGTAATATTGAGCGATTTGATAGGCTACTAACTCTGCTAAAGAAAGTGAAACGATTAATATGTGAAAAAAAGTAATATGCTGCTCATAAAGACAATTAATCACACTTTATGACAATATTGAAGTTCAAAAGGGATTGTCATATCCTTCAATAAGTCCAATTGCAAATCAATAACACAATGAAAAACCCAATTTTGAGTATGTTACAAAATCCATGTTTTCATACAATCTTACAACTGTAACTCTTGCAAATCGGACGCAATCCGAATTTGTACTCCGTCCTTTTTGACGAGCATATTCTTTACTTGTTCTACAGGTCCGGCATTGAAATGAAATAAACGAAAATAAACGGCAAATAAAAGCTTATTTAGTTACCTTTAAGAGGCATAACACACCAAACAAAAATCCCATGCGTACTTATGTTTTTTTTACAAAATGTCCGATTTTTGCGTGTTCCCTTTTTTTGTGCCCCCCCCCAGCCTGGTCTCCCCCACTCCTTCTTCTGTTCAAAATTTTGATTTCAAAAAAGTAAAAAAAATAAAAAAAATAAAAAAAATAAAAAAAATCACTGATGACGTCATAATATCCAAAAAATCAATTTCTTAATGAATATTTTTTATTTGAAAAAAAAATATACAATATAAAAACACCAGTCTCAACTGATGTTTGCAGGATAAAAAGAACCGAGACAGAAAACAAACAACATTTCGACACTATAAAAATGTCTTTATTCAAGAACACGAGGAGAATGGCACGCCACCAAGCGATGGACCAGAAGCAAGTGCACTGAAATAATCAAGTAGAAAAGAAAAGTGAAAATGGATGAATAGAAAGATTACAACGGACACAACAGACGAATTCACAAAGCCTGGCAGTGCAGGAATGCACAAAAGGCATGAATGACCCCACCTGTGAACAAACTGGTAACAAAAGTGCTTCAGAAAAAGTCAACATCAGGAAAGAGCTGTGGATGAATAAATAAAGTCATCCCAGATTTTATTTCCTCAGTTTGATAATTTATGCCATATGGAGTAGTGGTTTGTATGACTGATATCCAGTGTTGTTCAGCAATTGGTCAAGTCTCATGATTGCAATATCCATTTTGGGGTGGTTTGTCAATAGCAATGTCAGATGATGTCCATCTGCATTGTGGTCCTGGAGATTAAAATGTTTAGCGACACAGGTTTGTTGAGTTTGTGCCTGGTATGTCAGCATATGCTCCAGAAGTCTGGTTTTTAAAGAGTGGCGTTTGGTTTGGTCCAAACATACTGTTTTTGACTACTTTTTACATGTTAAAAGAGGTAGACAACATTGTTGAGGATTACGTTAAGAGCATATTTGATTGTCCTGTTGTGAATTGTTGTGGGTACTAGCTAAAATTATAACTTGTCGACCGTGGTTGCATAGTCTCTTCATCTTCTGATATTTATGGTTGCATGCAGTACATTTCTTAACCAGGGTGAAACACCTTGGGGAGGAAGATGTTGTGATAGGGGAAACGTAGATCTAACAAGTAATCTTTGAGGTTTTTAAGGAGGGTCGCCGAAAAAGCTGCAACAGGAACATTTGGAATGGCTGCCCTGCACCTTTCTGAAGAATCGGGGCATAAGTATGGAGATACCACCAATTCACTGACAGAGCAGGATGAAAGTCCAAACTAAAGGTACCACCTCCGACCAACCCTCAGCTGTTACTTGAAGTGTTGGATCTAGCAGAAGAAGAAGAAGAGCCTCGGGTTGGCAGTCCGTGGTACTTGGGACTATCCACTTGGTTCTGATAAGCGAAAGGAAGTAGACAGGAGGGTTGATCTTTAGCCAGAGCTTATGTGTTTGCATAGGATGGGTGGGGGGGAAGGAGGGGGGGGAGGGCTGGTTTTAAGGGCTAATAAATGGGGTGAGTGGGGTATTGTGTGTGACGTTTCTCATCGTTATCTTCGTTGGGTATCGTTTTTGAGATTCGAGGAGTAGGTGTCGGTGTGATTGAGGGGGGTACTGGGATCGATGTAGGTGATTGCTAGCTCGGGAGGAGGGAGCGTTAGAGTGGTTGTTTAAGGCTTATTGTCAGGAGAGTTGTGGGAGGGGGGTATGTCTGATATTATACAGTTGGATCTTAGATCTGCAAGTCGTTTTCTTCTTCCAGTACTTCATTCGAAGTACAGAGTCTTCGTAGACGGAAAGCAAGAAGACGTAATGGAATACTTTGTTTATATGAATGGGGGTGACATGATTTGCCAATGTAGATATTGATGCTTATCATTGCCTTGGTTATAAGTCGGTTTACCAGCTTGCCCCCCTTTGATGACGACTTCCACATCGAGGAAAGGAATACTAATCCTCAGAGTATTCCGAGGTAAATTTTAAAGCTTGATGGTATTGTTAGGCGAAGAGTCAACAAATTTGTTAAGTCCTGCTCTGATGTGCCCTCGACCACAAGATGAAACGGTCATCGATGTAACGTACCAAAGATCAGGTTTATATATGGGCTGTCCTGTACAAGTTGTTCCTCTCCAGGCGTTCCCATAAATAGGGCTCAGCAATAGAAGTTTTGCGGCCCTCTTGCCCCCTACTCTCCACTTACCACATCTTTAAAAGTTCATTTTTCTCCTATTTCGCCTCAACACAACTTATTCACTTCCATTCTGCATCTTAAGAAAGTTGGAAATCATGGTCCTCTTGTTGGGGTGGTATGAGATGAATGGAGGAACGATAAGTCTGGCTCAATGCCTTCCGTCATGGGAATATTGGAATACAGTGATGAGACGTTCCATAGTTGCTAAAATGGTATTGGTTGGAAGGGTTCCTTGTTGATTGGACATCTTCCAAACGTCTCAAAAAGTCAACTACTGGCTGTCCTGTACATATGTGACAGAGTAGGGACAAAAATGACTTTCACTGTCGATCAACATACAAAGATATCTTTTTTCTGTAAGCTGTCCCATATCCACTGCATTTTGGTCGACCAACTTGAAAAGGTAACATATGTTTTTTGTGTATCTTTGGGGAGGAGATAAAAATCTTCCTGGTTTAGGTTGTTTGGGAGACAATGCCTCTCTTAATTCATATGATATAACTCCTTCCTTCTTGGGCTTTTTTGTGGATGGCCCGGGAAACAATTTGTGAATTGGTTGCTGTCGGAATCTTTGTTCCAAGGTTTATTAGTAATTTGAGTCTGACAGTTGACGGTGACATTCGGCGAGATAATCTTCTACTGTTCATAAATGACGACACGCAGACCCCTTGCTTCTTCTTTAATATTAAGTCTCCTTCTTTTGTTATTCATAATTCTTTTCAGGCTTGAACGTTTCATCAGCAAGTGGAGATGTTACTGAAGGTCCTCTTGGACTGAATTTTCTTTCCTTAAAATTTTGTGGTGTATATCAACTGATGTTTATTATTCATCGCAGTTCCTGGTAATCATCTCCCCCTCCTAACCACCAAACCGGACATAGGAGTAAAAGTGCCTTTTTTTAAACGTAGAAGAGGATGTTGAAGTGCAGAAAAAAATCATCTATCTGTTCTCTTTGTTGAGGTTCGATCGACCTGATGGGTTATAGTAAAAACTCTTTGAGTTTCAAGCGACGAGCGAACTCTTTTTTTTTCGCGGAGACCTAAAAACCTCAAAGATTACTTGTTAGATCTACTACGGTTTCTCCTCTCACACATCTTCCTCTTCCCCTCCTCCAGGCGTTTTCACCCTTGTAAGAAATGTACTGTCAGGCAACATCAATAAATCACATGAAGCCTATGCAAACACCACGGTCAGCAAAAACCATTAATCAATTTATCACTTACCACGCTCACACCAGTGTCCCACACCATCCCCTCACACTATTCTCGTTAAAAACTGTAATTCATACAATGTTTGGTCTACCTCATTACATGTAAAAAAAGTGTCAAAAACAGTATGTTGGCGAAACCAAAACGACCACTAATAACCAGACTTTTCTTTTGGAGCTTGTGCGATACACCAGGCACAAACGCAACAAACCTGTCCCTAAACATTTTAATTCTCCCGGACACAATGCAGTGAACACTCATCTGCATTGCTATTGACAAACCAAAACTGGATACACAGCATGAGACTGACAATTTACCAACAACTTTGTATATCAAGTCTTCACCCACCGACTCACCCTCCATTTTTCCATACCATCACGCTCTAATAATACATGTACATAAATCTCGGTCGTTATTCTTCCTTGTCCTTTTTCCATCCACAGCTAATTTCCTGCAGTGCCTTTTTCTCTGAGCACTTCCTTGTTACCAGTTTTTTCAACAGGTTGTCATTCATGGCCTTTTTTTCCTTCTTTGGCCTTCATTTCCCTCCTTTTGTCATTCTTTTCTTTTTTTGTTCCCTTTTTCCGAATTAAGCTTTTGGCTTTCCTCTTCGCGCCTTCTGACCTTAGGCGTAGACTAAGGCTTATAAAGTGGAATATGGTTCGCGGGATATGGGTAGTTGAAGACATGTCGGTGTGCAGGAGCTTAGTAGATAGTACCCGTTTGTAGATCCCTATTGTGTGGTTGTTCTGTTGTCTCCTTTACCTTCTTCTTCCTGTTTCCTTTCGGCCGCTGGTCTTTGGTGGTTTTCTTTGGGTGAGTTCCATGTTCTCGGTTTGATTTATTTAGGGCGCTTTCCTCTTTAAGTCCTCCTCTGGGTTTTTTTAGAGGGGGGCGGGAGGTGGGGTCTCGGGTATTCCGTGGAGCCACCCGTGCATCCGTTTAGGTTCTAACTTCGACTTGTTTGTTATGGCGGGTCGTTCCGTCATTTCTTTTTTTTGGGTGTGATAGGTTTTGTTCTTTCGGTTTTCTTTGGGTGTTATCCTGCACACATCAGTTGAGACCTGGTGTTTTTTTATATGATATTATTCAGTTTTCCTTCTTTTCGCTCTTTATCCATCCCAGTTCTCTTCTTTGAATCCATTTGGATCCTGGTGTGCGTTTTTTTAACTTTTGATTTCTGTTGGACTAAAATCTTGTTTTTTTTGCGTATTGTGCTGTTCTTTGAACAAAAATATCTCAAAAATCCGCACATACAAGTGGTCCACAAACGTTCCCTTTTTTCGGGTCATGCAAATTTCTGCTGCAAAGTGGGTAGACAACTATCAAAAATAGTTTGAGGTATTATTACTACAATATCTTGTTGGAACGGTGAAACGAGCATTGAAAACAAAGCTGATGACAAAAAAAACGGGCACACCATCTCTAGATAAAAAAAGTCAAAAACCACTTTGTACATACACACCCCTGCAAGTCTCTGGCTTTTATATTATATTCAATTTATTGATACACTACATTTAAACAATTCCACCCCATCAAACCCCCGTCATGGGACTTGGTATTTAATAATACCACAAAGGTAGGGAATAAGACACAAATTATTTCAAAGTTTTTGTGTTATAAATTTAAAATAAAAAAACGGGCTACAATATTTTCGTTCCTTCTTTAAATATCTCGGTCCCAAACCATCACAAACTTCTTCGAAAATGTACAAGCAGAGTCCTGATCAGTCATTCAAGAAAAACAGGCATGTATCTTTCAATTTAAAACCGCCCCCAATGGACAGGACTAATTTTTTATATGTAAATAGGCATTTTCAGTTCAGTTTCACGGTTTGAGATATTCTCTCATTCATTTTCAAACGGTAACACAATTCAACCAAACTCGAAAGGGTGGTCCGTAGTGTTGCTAAGTGATTAGGCCCCCAGTTCACAGCATGGTATTGATTTTCTGTTCAACATAGTGGTGTTCCATTTTTGACCATTTTTCGCTATTTTGGTTTTGGCCGCCATTTTTGTTATTTTGAGCTTTGTTTTGAAGCCGCTTTTCAGAAATGCAAGTTATAACAAGATATTGCATCTCTTACAAATCTCAGTTCGGCAAAGTGGTACTACTACAATAAATCATTAAAATATTCAAACCCTTCAAATAGCATTTTTGACAAGCATGTGTTACTTGCAATTACGTGCGACGCGAGCTCACCACACGGTATTTGAAGATCGAATCCTTCAAGACAGATTACCAATACGCATAATGTGTTACAGATCTCTGCCAGCCCAGTTATTCTAGCTCTACAAGAATATTAAGCGGAGACTTCTACTACTGGATACACGCTTTTTTTTGCCTCTCGAGGCATTTTCTAAATGAATAATCCAAGTCTCTTTATTCTAGATGGTGAGCTGCAACTCTCCAACTTCATCGTACGCGTGTGTCCGAAACTGGCACCCCGCAGTTACAAAACTCACGGGGATCACAGCGACCCATTCTCACGGTGGAAAACGATTACAGACGTGTGTACAACCGACATCTCAAACTGTTGACATTTGGGGTATACATACCATCGGCAAGTGCCTTTTTGTAACAATCCCTGAAAGTTGACATAAACCAGACTCTGAAAGGGGGGAAAAGTAAAGTGGGTAGTACGTGCTAAACAGGCACGAGGTTGTTCGGTTGAAATCAGACAAAAAGAAGACGCATATATGCAGGATCAAATAAGGGAAGCACTACAAACGTTAATAGGTGCAGTTAAAAGTCAAAATAGTGTTGCACATGTGACGTTTATGGACGGGTACTCGAAATGGTAACTGAACTTTCGTCCACCGGTATACGGAATCATGTTTCCATATCATTCGTGGAATCCTATCTAAGGTGCCATGATCTGTGGGTTAAAGACAATCAAGCGCCATCTTGGTACGGCACGAAAAGCACGGTATTTATTCGCTCTCGGGCGTCACAATGAGTACACGTCAAAGTGAAAAACGGGGTGTGTGTCGAAACACAGAACACTAAAACAATCACTGTGAGACACTCTCGAGAAATCTCCGTGGGTAATGGTAAGGAGGGGGGGGGGACGAAGCAGTCGCAAAGTCACAAACGTCGTAGCAGAAAAGCCTAGACATGTGACCAATTACTTGTGGAAAACTACCGTTGGGAATCATGCGGGCCATCCCGGCATTCGAGCAGCGCAGCACTCCAGACAAAGGTTGTGTTGGGTCGCAAGGGAAACGCAGCATACTCATTGAGCATATGCCGCATATTTTTTCACCTTCTTAACCATGAGTACATTTATGTCACTGCCTGTGATGTAACTCTTTGTTTTGAGGCGTAATGGGAATGGAGATCCCAACAAAAAATGCACTTTCTCCCCTCGCGGGCCTGAACGGTCATGGGCAGAGGAAAAGCCGGACCGGAATTCGGCAGGGGGTGAGTGACCTCAGCGCATGTTGGTCGTAACTAAGAAGGCGGTGTGATTCAGACTATCATACGTTCCGCCTGAAGTCTTCCGCTGTCATCAAATCGTATAAAGCGAGCAGGTAGGGAGGGGTAGTTGTGCAGATCCGTGAGGTCTTGGGTGGTGGCAGACTTTGTGCGCGTGAAATGGGTGGGACACATGATGAGCAAACCAAGTAATCACCGAGGAACCTAACTTAATACGCCCCAAGTCAAGATCAGAGCTGAAGAGCGAACCTACAACTTCCATGGCAATAGGTAAGTAACACAACAACCCTTTTGCCTAATTTTCCTCTCTATGTTTATTGGTCCCAACACGTCCCTCAAAGGCGAATAGCGAATATAGTGCCTAAGTGGGGTCGGGTCAAGTAAGTCGAAGCCCGCCAGATATAAAACTCATTTATAAACTTTGACTGGTAATTGAGATTTTAAATGAATTAGTACTACAGAGCTGAAGACTCACCCTGAAACCACCAAAAACCCTAATCTGCCGTGTACCACGCATGATGTGTACTTCATTATTCACATCATAGTGATAATAAACTCACCACAACAATACATGTGTAAAATAAATATCGAAAGCTAAAACCCGTGCATTCATTACACGCGTGTTCGTCCAGCGGTGGAAAATGGATTGACACCATTCCTTATACGTGACCTTCTACATGGTGTAAAACGGTCTTATACATTTTTTTCACACAGACAAACAGATTTAATAATACTATAAGGTGGATCGTCTCTCCCCTAACAAATTATATACAGCCTCAGCGACAATTTGATATTGTGATATTGAGCAAATTCAGAATGAAAGTCATTATTTTTTTCTGTTTACAGGTCTGGGAAACTAACTGGCTGAACTAACAAGGCATAATCATCTAACTTACATCTGCTTATTCTGTGACATATTGTGCACAAGTATATCTTCGAGTTGGAGTGGCGGTTTAAATACAAGTATATAAAGTTTTCGTCTTGACAGAATGTCTTCGCGCCGATATTTAACCCGTTTTGACGTGAGACCTAAACCGTGATTTTGTAATCCCCATAGAGTACTGTGTAAAATTAATATTGGTCAAACAAAATGGGACACACTTTCGCTAATAACATCCAAACCAAACATCATTTAGGCCTAAAATGGCACAGGCTAAATGACAAAAGTGGTAGCTTTCTTTAGATTCCAAACTTTTGAACACTTCCTTTGAATCTGGGGCTCCGGGGACCAGGTTGAACCATATGGTCCTTTAAATAGCCAAAAAGTTAAACCCAATCAATATTCTCAGGTATTTTCTTTAAAAGCACTGATTTTGAAATGGTTACCGACATTATTAATTTATTAAAATGATTGTTTCTAAAATGGTTGCCTCCAAAATAAAACTTATTTTCTTAATTCTGTATATGGCCTAAGGCGGCAAATGCATCACAAATGCATAATTTATACTGGCTATGACATAAACCATGGATCCCATAATGAGCCGTATGATAAATGCCACTTGTTAAAAGAACAAGTAAAGATGTTGGGATCCTTTAGAAATCAAATTTGAATTTGGTTAAAATCAATATATTGTTACAGGTTCAATTTCCGTAAGTGCAATTGATTAAATAGTCTACACTCTACACAAGAGTCATTTACTGCTGTGAAGCATGCCACAGCAGTGGTACAAAGAACTTTCTTCGTTCCTTTGTACACAGAAGCCCTAACTGAAATGCTCTAAGATGCCAAAAAGAAGCTGTTCATATGTGTCAAAACAACTGAATGGACAACTGACTGGATACAGTGCATGATAGGAGTCTTCCAAGGCTACCCACTCCCCTGCATCCTGTTTCTGGCCGTCTTCAATCTGTGTCTCGATCTCCTAGACCAGTCCAAACACATCGGGTACTGCATGAGTGGATCGGACATCATATCATCTGCCAAAGCGTACGCACATGACCTGAACCTCGTAGCTAGGAGTCCAGATGGATGCCAAGAACTTGTAAATACAGTAAACAACTTCCTCAAGTGGACACGGACCATGAAAGCCAAACCAAGCTAATGCAAGTCTCATGCCTTGAGAACACGTGTCGTCCAGTGCATAAAGCGCAGGACTCATGATAATTAGGTTGTGTGGTCTATGCACCACCACCAGCGCTCTGTACAGGAGCAGGAAACACTATGGCCTGTAACTGAAAAGCCTAACAACATCAGTCAAATGTATGCAAGTAACTAAGTACCATCTTAACAAGTACTCTAAAGATGGAAGTACACAGACACTCTACAGAAAATGAATGGAACGTAAAAAGACGAAAGCCAGATGGAATGGTATAAAAGAATTAGAACAGAAAGAACGGCATCTGATTCTAAATGAAATGGCTAGATGTCAGACGGATAGAGCCGGTCTTGGGTACAAAAAGAACCCAAAGCTGATCAAAGACACAAAGACAGGAGTCATCAAGAACAAAGGAAATGCCTCACCGGACTAATGTAGATGTACATGAGGAAGATATGTTGGTCTACCTTTACAAAGGCAGTGGTTGAACTGGGAGTCTGTCATGAGGGTCGATCCCTCCTGGAAGAAACTTTTGTATGTCTGGACGCCAGAGCTGCTGTCTTTCCAGATCAACGCAATTCATGATCAACTTCCATCCCCTGTCAATCTGAAGCTGTTGGGCAAGACCAATCTTGGATTCTGCCGATTATGTCATCATCGTCATTGTACACTGTTCCACATCCTCAATGGTTGTAGCTACTCATTACAAAGCGGAAGATACAACTGGTGCCATGACCAAACACTGAAAGTAATCTCTACAGGTCTGGCACCGTACGTCGTAGTGGCAAATCAGAAAAAAAAAATAGCGCACCTGAGAATCTGAACTCCATCTCTACAATAGCCTTTCGCAATGCTGATGGTGCAACCTATCGATATCCAGTCTTACCAATGCCTAAGACAGAGCCAACCATCATTCTGAAGAAGGCCAATGACTGGATATTCCTGATGGATGAGGAATACAAACAAATAGTGTTCCCTCCAGAAATCACCGAGACAGCCAAGAGACCAGATATCACCATCATTTCTACCAAAACAAAGACAGTGATCATCATAGAGCTGACGGTCCCTATGGAGGAGAACCTATCCAATGCATATGCAAGAAAGAAGTGCAAATACTAAGATCTAGTGGCTGACTGTGAAAGCAGAGGATGGTCTATATACTAGTAGGAAGCAGAGGTTTCTGCTATACCTCAGTTAACAAATGCCTGACATCCTTGATCATTCCTAGAAAGAGAAAGGCTATAACCGATACAGCAGCCAAAATTGCACTCAGAGCGAGCTATGTCATCTGGCTCAGCAGAAGCTCAAAGGCAATGGAATGGAATAAGTGCGCGCTCACAAAACCAGGTTTAACCCGCCAAAGTCTGGTCCAAAGGCCAGAGACCTCAGAACTCACTAATCTAGACAAAGAGATACTGCATAAGGTGAATTTTCCCTACTAAGTCACCTCCACAGAGGGAGATATATCAGGAGTGCTTATCTTAAAACGGATAAAACTAGGCTTCGAAGGTGACAGCGCTGGTGTTCTACCAATGAACTATTCCTACTGACTAAATTGCTATTCTGTTCATGACTTTGCACCCAACAACACACACCATGCAACTATCATAACATGTCAATAGAAAGCTTTTGATATAAAGAAAGCAAGAACCATAAATTTGATTTTCAAATTGCTACAGGTAAGTCACAAT
>JAMKCH010041485.1:0-14331 GCA_023653785.1 Ophioderma brevispina
TTTTTCCAAATTTTTTGCATTTGCAATTTTTATATTCTTCTCAATTTCTTGCATTTTGTTTTTCCCCTTATTATTTCAAGCTTACCTTCCATTAAGCCATGCAATCTCAGAGTAACTACACAAGAACTCACTGACGGTTAATTCTGATATTTTTTTGATAGATATTATTCCGATACAGCACACGACAAGTAAACCAATGGCGCTATTTTGAAATATTTTTCAAGATAAATCAATCAATTCAGCGGGCTATGCGCCACACCAACCATGCCAATATCAATCTTCGGTAAATCTACTCTACGGGTGGTGGGTGACGCCCTACCTCGGCCGCATAAAAAAAAATGCACACCTCCCAAAGGTTACCTTTTACAAAGTGCCACCTTTTACAATGCGCCATTGGGAGGACCGCCTATAGGCCCCAGGTCGTTAGAATTCTTCAGGAAGAACTTCTCTAGCTTGGCCAGGATGTGCTTGCCGTAGGTAAACTTTCGCAGCGTGCTGACGTGGGGTCGGATTTTGTGCATGAGAATCTTGCGTTGGTTCGGTTCTGCCACGTCTATCATCTTCTGAACCACGTAGTTGGCATACTGGTCCTTCATCATGGTGAACAAGGCACTGTGGTTGCTGTGTTGTCATGGAAACGAAAGAAATGTGGTTACGCTAAAGTGGTTACGCTAAAGTGGTTACGCTAAAGCAGCCCGTGTCAACTACAGATCATGCATTACGAGATAAAATTTTGCTTCACCTAGACTGGGAGCTGGCCAAGCGCACAATCCTATCAGCACTTATCAGCTACCCGAATATCGCTTAAATCAAAAAAGCAAGCGAGAGAAAGCCGCAGCAGTGGCTCCAACCACAACTTAAAAATCATGAGTTGGCTGACTTATCCACTGGCACATGCTTTGTTAAATGAATGCTTTCAAGTTCACACATACATATCTGGTTGTACGTATTACAACCAGAAAAAAGTTGGTTGTTTATGAGCACAAAATTACATATTATTGCTCCAAGTAATAAGGATTTCTACTCTGAACTTTTAAGTTATTTTTTTGCATTTGATTTATTTGAACATATTAATTTTGCAAGAGGAGCTTTAAATCACTCTCCTGCAAAGTGCTTAAGAGAGCTGTAGGGGAGCTATCACTCTAGATCTCCTTAAACGTCAGTCCCTGTTTTTAAGATGCCGTCTTTGTGCACAAATGTAAAAACACCAACGCTTTAAATCTGCACACACGGTTTACTGGTGTGATGACCAAATCTTGCGCTGATGTCATGGAAAAAAGTTAGGGAAACGGAGCATAGACACTCTTGTCTCTGGCGTAACAGCACAGTATGCTAGTTAGTATACGGCACACTGCAAAGCCTCATAAGACCAGATTTTTACTCTTGCCACTATAAATGAAATCACCATTTCACCAGAAGACGTGATGATCGAGGTAGGATAGTGGCTCTGCAGAAAAATAAGGAATTATCTTTTGCATGTTCTGCTACTATCTTGGCTAATTTTCCTCAGTAACTTTGCATGTTAATCCATCCTAAATTATTCATCAATCAAAGGCCTATTTTCCAAAGAAAAACTTAAATATTAAGAAATCACTAACTTCATGTTATGGCCACTAGCTGAGGATTGATAAGTGTTTACAGGGTCATGGCAATATCACGAATAGCCTCGTTCCCAGATTTACCATAAGTGGTCAAAATTTTGGTATCTGACGAAAGCTACTATTTTTCTCATTTACGCTGTGAAATCTAAGGGCTAAATGAAGTTATGAGCGAATATGTGCCCCATTTTGGTCGACCAATGTTAATCTTACAAAGTATTCTATGGGATTTCAAAATCATGTGTTTAGCTCTCACATCAAAACGGTTTGAAATATCATCACAAAACTTTAATGTGGTGTTTTGGGCTCAAGATCATCCAATCACGCTGAAAACTTGTAATTAAATCGGGCCATCCCCCTTTAAGAACCTTGTATATGCACAGTCTAATGATCTTTACAACACTGCTAGGACTGATTTTAGGCGACTTATCAATTCATATGTTAGACGGATATTTTGCATATGTTTAGGAATTGACAGACATCTAATTTATAATGCATGATTTCAACCTTCCAATTCGTTAACTGTTAATTGACTGAAATGGTGGTTAAGTCCTACAGGATGGACGATGTTTTTCCTTTTCTTACTTGCATTGTCTCTAGAATAAGAATGAAAAGTAATTTTAGAACAATAACCAATCCCAGGTATTATACTGTTACCCTCTTTTGCATTTTAATGGGAAGGGGAAAAAGATCCTGATTAGTAGGACTACCTGCCATTTCAATCCAGGCCTAAAATGAATCCACTTTTGTTGATCTCAACACTTACCCGTCATTGAATGAGCATACTTCATCAATCAGCAAGGCTCTTTCTGGACGTGACGAGTGGGTCACACATTTCTCAACCACGTTACTGAAAGGATAAAACAAATACAAATAGGGATAACAATTCCTTTTTGATAAGGCACGTCTTGCAAGCTCTCTATGGATCAGAGATGTAACAGAGTAGTCGTCCCATTTCCTGAAAATCCAAAATTTGAACCGACAGGAAGGCCGAATTTTAGCGTAGCATCTGGAGAAGCTCCGGGAGATGTATTTTCTTACGTGATTTTCGGGTAAAATACCCCTTCTCCAAAATAAATTGGTACTTCAAAATTTGGTTTTTGATGCAGTTTTACCTTTATCATTAACACTTTGATCTCAGAAATTGAAAAGGATTTTTTTTTTTACTTTTCCAGAATTGTTTTTATTTATGGTCAAAAATCCGGAAATTTCCAGAAAAGTTACATCTCTGATGGATTTGACAAGTGGAGCACATGTTTCTCAACAGACAATTACTTTTTGATTAAAGGCATGTCAAACACTCTCTTGATGTGACAAGTGGGTCACACATTTTTCAACCATGTTACAGAACAGACAAAAATATAATTGGGCATAATTCCTTTTTGATTAAAGGTACGTCAAACTCTCTCTGTACGTCATAAGTGGGTCATACATTTCTCAACAATGTTACCAAACAGACAAAAATACAATAAGGCATAACATTTTTTTTCTGATTGAAGGCACTGTCAATGATCCTCATGAAAATGTAAACATATTTTGAAATTTGCAGGAGCAGCCTAAAATTAAACTAGAACGAGCAAAAATAACACTTGCAGATCAATTTCTTCAGCAAAATTCAGCCAAGGATGAACAAACTCAACATGCTCATAGCAAATTTTTGAGCAAATATGTTCAATCAGCTGGGTGCAAGATAATTTTAGCCAAATCAACTAATTGGCAACATTAGATTAGCTTAAGGGCAGTGTGAACCCTAGTGCTTTTATTTTTACACGAATTTCTGATTTTTGCACCATTTTAAACATCAACATGTGTTCTATCGTTACCAACAAAGGTTATCCAATGCAGACAATCCTGAGTTGTATTTTTTTGCCGATTTAAAACAGCTATTTGACCATTTAAAGTCACAAAAACCACATGGTCATAACAGCGGGAATTTAAGCACATTTCACGCCGTCAGGCGCAAGGCGCAGCATCGCGTCGCGCGGTGAATTTTTTGCTGCGTAATGAAGCGTGCGCGTGCTTTAATGTACTTTTGCGCGAACGCATCTTGGAAAAACGAAAAATAATATTTGAAAATGTAAACAAAGCGCTAATTTAGACCAGATGAAATTTCAATTTCTTCTGATTTTTGGAGTTGAAGACAAACGAGGTTTGATTCAATAGTGCATAAAGATGTATTTTCATCACTTGCACAACATACTCAATTTTGAAGTTAAAAGGTAAAGTTATTTGAGAAAGAGACAGCTTGAAATGGCATGAAAAGTCACTTTTTTACTAAAACACAGATTTTCTCAATGTTCAATTTTCGCAAAATTTGGCAAATTTTCAGACAAGATAACTCCAAAAATACCGAAGTAAAAGGTAAGGTTTAACTTTCCTACGATAGCAATCGGTCTTCTCTAGGGACGGTTTTCTCAATTTTTCATTTTTCGGTTTCTAACTAAAGATATTCTCCAATATATACTCAAATTTTGGAAAAAGGTAAAAATCACACTTCTTTGACATTTTTCCTAAAATTTCGAAAAGTAAGCTCTATTTTAAAAAAATGAAAAAAACGTCCCTAGACAAATTTGTCTTGTCTCTAAAAAATAACATAAGAAATCATGAAAATTCAAATTGTTTTTGTTATGCTGTCTGAAAGTTTTGGGGCAAAATCATGTTTTTTTAGTATTTTTCTCAAAATACGGCAAGTTTTACATTAATCTGATGCCATCATCGGGTTCATCGTAAAAAAAAAAAAAAAAAAAAAAGGCACTGTCAATGATCCTCATGAAAATGTAAACATATTTTGAAATTTGCAGGAGCAGCCTAAAATTAAACTAGAACGAGCAAAAATAACACTTGCAGATCAATTTCTTCAGCAAAATTCAGCCAAGGATGAACAAACTCAACATGCTCATAGCAAATTTTTGAGCAAATATGTTCAATCAGCTGGGTGCACGATAATTTTAGCCAAATCAACTAATTGGCAACATTAGATTAGCTTAATTTCTATGAAGCTGAAAATATGTCTGTTGAATTTTCATAAGGCATGTTTCATGAGAGGGTGGGTCTAAATCTTTCCGATTTCACATAAAATGTGCTAATGTAATTTGAAGGCATTTTACCTGTTTTAATTTGAAAAAAGTAAATTTGGTACAAGAAATGCCATTTTCAGCCCAAAATCCCCTTTTTCTTGTTGCAAATGTTGCATATATTGATGGGACACAATATGGGTAGCCTTACCTTGCAAACTTATGCTGGCTGAGGGCAAGCACCTTACCCCTGAGTTCAGCGACTATCTTGCTCTTGTCTTCTGGTCTGCCGTGCTCCAACACATGCTGTATACACACACAAAAAAAGAACATAATCAGTAGTGAGAATGGGCTAAAACAAATTATCAATTGTTAAGCCTTGTAATATTATAATCCCAAGTCTGCAGAAAACAGACCTGTGAGTGGGGTTTGAAAAAAGAGCTACAAAAAGCTGAAATATAGTGTAAAACTGGGTACAGAGGTCAAAACAAGCTGAAAATGAAAGAAAAAGCTAAAATTTTACTTTTGAAAGTATAAAAAAAGCTGAAATCTGCTAAAAAGCTGAACTCTCACAGGCCTGAGAAAAGTTACATTTTTAGACCTGGCAATCTAGCAATTTTAAGCCATCAACCTGGAACGAATTGCAACAGATTTTTACCACGAAACAGTCTACGAGGTCCCTAAAGCAACATACTACAAATCACACAATTCTTTGCGGGGAACAATGTTAAATACAGGGGAAAGGTTAACACAATGTTTTAATTGAAATCAAGTAAAATTGTTATCAATGTATGCCAACATATCTGTATTGATGTAAGGATTGAGAAAAGGTATAGTTTTGTATAGGTTTGATTTTTGGTTACATGGGTATAGCCCAATAAAGTTTGAGGTAATTACTGGTCTTTTCCTGTATTTTAGCCAGGGTTCACATTAGTGTGCGTTTTTGTGTCTATGACGCACTTTTCCAAAGGTGGACGCACTTTGGTCTATATAGAGTAAAATTTTGCGTCTTTGGTGGACGCAAAAAAATAGCCACTTAAAACTACACAAAATCACAGAGTTTGCTCTGGCACATGGTCACAATATTGTATCATTTTCACTCAAACAAATAATTATTCCTTTACCATTAAATACATGTAGCAAATCTGTGAAAATAAATATATGTTTAAATTTGACTGTATTTACGTCTTTTTTTAGTTCACTAACCTCTCTCACCATCCCAAAAGGGTATTCAAGATACTCCACTCCAGTTCTTTTGGAGTTTAAGGGTCATCAGGTTAATTGCTTCTCAATATGCCCAGTCTAGGTTTTGGAATTGGATGTCTATTTTTGGATTGTTTGCAGTCCTTTAAAACAGTTCTCAAATCTGTTACAACTTGACACGCATATAATTTGAAGGCAACGCACTTTTTCAACCTCAGGGAAACAAATTTGCGTCCAAGTTAGACGCACTATTTCCAAAACCTAGTGTGAACCCTGATTTTAGCCAAACTTTAAACTATTTCCCTGTGACTTGAATGACAAAAAAAATCCTTCTCCGGGACTGCTCAACTAGTTGTTAATTAGGGCCTGTATCTGGTGTAACAGCACAGTATGCTAGTTAGTATACAACACACTGCAAAGCCTCATAAGACCAGAGTTTACTTTTGCCACTATAAATGAATCACCACCGCACAGAATCAACAGTGATGATTGAGGTAGGATAGTGGCTGGAAAATGCAGGGATGAAAAACATGCCGTCAGAACTAATGCCAAGAACAGCAGTCAAAAATTACAGAAACTGCCCCAAATTAAGGATATCTGGGCCTCGTCTTGAAGGCTGACTCGGAGAGTTCCTGAGGATGGCGCCCTCATTTTTGTAACAAAATTATGTTTTTGGACATGGTCAACTAGAACTAAAGACTGGTTTTGTAGTTGACTATTTCCAATTAATACACACAAAAAATATATTTCTGCATTTCTGAGTCGGCCTTTAAATCACTCAACCAGGTATGCTTTCAGATTTTGTAGACATCCGTTTCTAAGTCTCATTTATAATAATAAAATACATTGCGGTCCTCGGACCGCGAGTGTCGTCTGCAGTCACGGTTTGTGAATGGGGCCAAAGGTCACATGAGGTCACCAAGGTCACATGAGGTCACCAACATGTCACCCCACCCCGCCCCCTCCTTTCCTCCATCATCGTAGCCATTACGGAACTCATACAGCATGCAATATATTAAAGGTTAACATTTTGACCACATACACACAGACATATGACCAGAGTAATCCCTATGTGCCTTCTGCAATTCTTGCAGACGACACAAAAACCAGACTAAAATGTCAAGAGCAAACCTGTTTGACTCCCCATTTGGATTAGTCATTCCACTCCCACTAGCTACATTTTTACACAGATCTCTAGGAAAATAGGGTAACAGAGGGCACTATAACATGAAAGCCAATGGCTTTAAAGGTCATCAGGTTAATTGCTTCTCAATATGCCCAGTCTAGGTTTTGGAATTGGATGTCTATTTTTGGATTGTTTGCAGTCCTTTAAAACAGTTCTCAAATCTGTTACAACTTGACACGCATATAATTTGAAGGCAACGCACTTTTTCAACCTCAGGGAAACAAATTTGCGTCCAAGTTAGACGCACTATTTCCAAAACCTAGTGTGAACCCTGATTTTAGCCAAACTTTAAACTATTTCCCTGTGACTTGAATGACAAAAAAAAATCCTTCTCCGGGACTGCTCAACTAGTTGTTAATTAGGGCCTGTATCTGGTGTAACAGCACAGTATGCTAGTTAGTATACAACACACTGCAAAGCCTCATAAGACCAGAGTTTACTTTTGCCACTATAAATGAATCACCACCGCACAGAATCAACAGTGATGATTGAGGTAGGATAGTGGCTGGAAAATGCAGGGATGAAAAACATGCCGTCAGAACTAATGCCAAGAACAGCAGTCAAAAATTACAGAAACTGCCCCAAATTAAGGATATCTGGGCCTCGTCTTGAAGGCTGACTCGGAGAGTTCCTGAGGATGGCGCCCTCATTTTTGTAACAAAATTATGTTTTTGGACATGGTCAACTAGAACTAAAGACTGGTTTTGTAGTTGACTATTTCCAATTAATACACACAAAAAATATATTTCTGCATTTCTGAGTCGGCCTTTAAATCACTCAACCAGGTATGCTTTCAGATTTTGTAGACATCCGTTTCTAAGTCTCATTTATAATAATAAAATACATTGCGGTCCTCGGACCGCGAGTGTCGTCTGCAGTCACGGTTTGTGAATGGGGCCAAAGGTCACATGAGGTCACCAAGGTCACATGAGGTCACCAACATGTCACCCCACCCCGCCCCCTCCTTTCCTCCATCATCGTAGCCATTACGGAACTCATACAGCATGCAATATATTAAAGGTTAACATTTTGACCACATACACACAGACATATGACCAGAGTAATCCCTATGTGCCTTCTGCAATTCTTGCAGACGACACAAAAACCAGACTAAAATGTCAAGAGCAAACCTGTTTGACTCCCCATTTGGATTAGTCATTCCACTCCCACTAGCTACATTTTTACACAGATCTCTAGGAAAATAGGGTAACAGAGGGCCACTATAACCTGAAAGGCCACTGGCTTTAAGGTCTATATGGCAAGGTTCTCACCATAGATATTTCTAATTTTTGCACAGGTGACAGCGCTTGCAGGTCTTTACTTATCACTTGTCAGAAGTGCACCACTCTTATATAAATAAATTTTTCGCAATGTCAAACAACTGTGCAAACATTAAGCGACCATCTTTTTACCTGTATTACATAGTTCCCATATTGATCTTGGACCAGCGACTCTGTGTGTTCGTGCAGCTCATCCAACAACGGTTTGGTCTGCTCCACAGTACAGTGCTCCAGTATGCGTTGAATCACACGACAGCCATACGGATGGGTAGAGAGCGAGAACACTTGGCCGTGAAAGGAATCGACAATGTACTGCAGCGCCACCGGGTCTACGCATTCGATACACTTTTGCACTACGTGGTTGCCGTTCTGGTCTTTCACACACTTGAGGACATGTCCATCCAGTTCCTGAACCATCCGCAATCTGAAAGGAGAAATTATAATGAATTGAAATTGGAATTCTTGAGGACTCTAAAGTCGGATATTTTCTGCGGCAATTTTTAGAGTTTTGGATGGTTTTTCAGATTAGTTAATATTCCAGAGTTTCCAAAATCTACACATAGAGGCTCTGACTTGCAAAAAGTGTAAAAATAAAAACTTACCAACCTTTCTGTTATAGTAACAATACAACTGATAATAGTATGGATTAAAACAGAGAGATACAAGTTGTAAACGGGTGAACTTTGACTGACCAGAATAATTTATTGAAACACTGCCACATTTAAAAGGTAGTTGTTCCGATCGTCTTTAGGACCCCTCTGATTTACCCAGGAGTAGTATCGATTTTGATATTGGATGAAAGGCTGTATTTTTTTCTTTGTCGTCCTGAAATTTGAGCCCTCAAATCCATTTCATTCCCAAGATATAAACAAAAAACCACCGTTTTAATGGTTAACCATTAATGTTAGCACAGTATTGAATAAGGCTTTGCAATGTGCATTATTGCTTCTACCATCTAAACCGCAAGTTTATTTCCCATGGTACTTGATGGGACGCATGTGCCAGGCTCTCATATCAAGTAGGGGGTTAGGATTTAGGGTTAGGGAATCGGAACAAGCACCTTTAACATTAGCTCAAATAGGTCAGCATAAAAGAACAATTTTACAGTGATTTATTTCATACAGTGTGACTGTCACTACCAAAAATGAACGATTTGGGCAGCAAAACAACTAGCAGCTCCTTCCTCACTTTTCTACCAAAAGTGATTAGGTATACAAAATTTAAATTTATCCCATTCAACTTATTTCCAACTCCTGTCACTGGTATTACAGCACAAAGCACAAGAAATAGCACTCTGCGAAGATGCAAGACCAGATTTTACTTTTGCCACTGTAAACGAAATCACCTGCTTCACAGAAAACTCTCGATGATTTAGCTCGGTGATTGGCTACAGGGAACATGGGACACTGTATAGGGCTATGCGGTGCCAGCTGTTCTCTCTTACCATAAGGCTAAAAAAATGTGTTTTGATTGGTAACCCGACCGACCCTATTTTTTCCGCCGACCCTAAATATTTTTTATTTTTTTTGTGTGCAAAAAAAAAGTTTTAAACACGTAAAACACAATATTTTTCATTTAATATCGCGATATGATGCCTCCCCCGCGAATATCTGCCTGCCAAATGACCAATAAAAAGCTGTGTACAAGAAAAAGTGAAGATGTGCCATTTTGTTTTTTTGATGTGTGTCATATATTTTGTGTCTGGTATGTAACCATAAAAAAAAAAAACAAAAAATCCGACCTACATACCCTATTTTTTATTTCTATGTGTAAGCCAATCAAACAATTTTTTTTTCGGCCTAATAATAAATACCCTGGGGCGTGACATTTTTTCAAGAGTGGGACAATTTATTAGGGCAATTAAAAGTACTAACTTTCCAATAAAAACACACATTTTTTCCAATAAAAGTGGCCGAGTGTCTTACAAACCCATGTAGGGAAGTTGGACTCTATCATGACAGAATTAGAAAATACATTTTGGCTGTGTTTATTCTAAGTTTAACATGGATTTTATGCACTGGAGACCCATTTAGTGATCAAATAACTTTGATGTTCAACTGATAAATTGGGGCATTTATCAGGGCATAAAAAAGTTCATTCCCAGGAAGCCAGCTGACAAATTTTCCAAAAAAATTCCCTAAAAATACAAACAATTTCCTGGGAACCAGCTTTCAAATTTCCCCACTTTATCACGCCATGGCGTTTATTAGCTTTAGGCATGGTCTAATGGTTAGAGCTTGCCTTTGGACCCAAGGGTCCTGGTTCAAATCTTGGTGTGGCTACTTGCTTGATTTATTCTAGGTACTCAATTTTGTATTTGATTTGTATAAGTGATATTGATTAAACTCTGTATTACCACTCTCCTCATGGATCATTTGATATGGGCAAACGAACCAAGCAAGCTCTCAGATCCGATTCTGTGTGTGTGTGTGTGTGTGTGTGTGTGTGTGTGTGCGGGTGCGCGAGTTTGGTTAGTGTGTATGAATGTAGCAACATGACACTGATTCCCTGCTGTCTCAAAGTTACATTGTTTATTTGATTAGTTTGTTTTATTTCTCTGGCAATTTAGCCTACAGGTTACGATACAAGATTAAATAAACCATTTATTATTTTTATAGAATAGGGTGGTTATTGGAGGGGAGCATAATACGTTTAGTACAAAGTGTTTGAAAGCTTAAATGCTGTCAAGTACCCTGGTACTCGACCATGGCATGTATAATTATACTCTCCTCTCCTACCTGGTGTTCGGGTGGAATGGATTCCAATGCCTTCTGAATCACACGACAGCCGTACATCTGTAGCGCCAACGGCAGCACGTGTCCACGGATACGCTGTGCCAACGCCTGCTTCTGCTCCGTGGTGCCAAACTCAAAGAACTTCTGGATCACATAGTTACCAAACACGTCTGTCATCAGACTGTAGGCTGCCCCCAGGATCTCGTTGAAAACCATCTGTCGTTCAGCCGGCGAGGCTCGCTCAAGCTTCTGCTGGATAAATCGGGAGCCGTGCTGGTCCTGTTGCGACACACAAACATGTACAGTTTAATTTTTTAGTTCTCTGTTTAAGTTTCTTGGCAATTAGGATTTCCACAATCAAGGTGTTAAAGCAATAACAGCACATTTTTTGAAGAGCGCCCCCAATTTCCAAAATTCGATATCTTTGCGCAGATATGTTGGTAATTGTCTAGGAAAGTACACCTGCGAACGAGAATGCTCAAAATGCGTACTTATCATAAAATAAACGATTTTGTCATTAGAATTGGGATCCCAGATTGTACTTAACGGCAGAGCTGGAAATGCTAAGTTTATGTCCGTCCATGATGAAATAGTGCCACCTCAAGAAAATGACCTCTAACTTGACTTACCTGAGCCAATAAAACAACTAATGGATGGCGCTATTTCCCGGCTATTTCATACTTGTAGGTCATTTCCAGTAGCCATTGAATTATTATCGGAGATCTCCGATATTAATTATTCTAATTACATACATACATACATATATTATTTATACCGCGCTTATTCTAAAAAAGGTCTAAGCGCCATTACAAACTACTGCCATTGGCAGGAACAAACAATGATACAATAGAGAGGAAAACAAATTAAACTTCATAAGAAAACAGATGTGTTTTTAACAGCTTTTTGAAAGCATTACAAAATCCCTTCGTTTCCGACACAGACATTTTCGAGCTTAACCATTCACAGGTATAGTTTACTAGCCAGTTACCGATGCAACCTTGTAAAAATCTCAAAATTTTTGAAAAATTGGGGGCGCTTTTCAAAAAAAAGTGCTATTATTGCTTTAAGGCATATCTCTGGCGTAACAGCACAGTGTGCTAGTTATAATAAAACACACTGCAAAGCCTCAAAGACCAGACTTTACTCTCGCCGCTATAATTGAAATTGGCACTGCACAGTAATCGTCAGTGACAATCGAGGTAGGATAGCGGCAAGGGAGGACAAGTACATGATCAAATCCAAATATTGTATGGATTTGTTTACAACACTATCTAGAAATAGTATGCAGTGTATGATAAAAAATGACATTTTTGTCCGTCAAATGAAATATTCGCCTGAAAACGTAATTTTGCTTGTAAAAATTTATCTGAAAACAGGTTTGAAATTTGGCTTGATATGAATGAGTGACCTAAAAGTACATAACACATCTACCAAAAAATACAATCCTCTTGCAAATGTTATATTTGATGGACACATTGTGTCCATCAAAATATTTAATGTTTGCACTAAAAAAAATGGGATTTTGGTTAAAAATAAATTATATTTCTTTGTCTCAATTTACTTTTTGGAGTGTGCTCTGCCTCAAAACTTTCCAATTTAAACTGGCAAAATGCCCCCAAAATGACATTTGATACTTGAAATTACACATTTTATGTAAAATCGGGAAGATTTGGACCCCTCTATCGTAAAACATGCTATATAAATTGAATCAACTAATGCGCATGCACCTATCAAAAAAAAATCTGGCCCCTGGGTACCCGGGGATGGACGGGACTTTTACACGAGGTGTGTTTTTGAAATGTTAAACTCCTCGGCCAAGTCCCGGTCCTGCGGGGCAACATTTTTATGTCAAACCCCGGCCAAGTCCCGACCCATGTAAAAGTAGGGCAAAAGCATCAAAATGCGTCAAACCCGATTGTGCGATTCATTTCCGG
The DNA here is from genome assembly GCA_023653785.1 of Ophioderma brevispina. Classification (NCBI taxonomy): domain Eukaryota; kingdom Metazoa; phylum Echinodermata; class Ophiuroidea; order Amphilepidida; family Ophiodermatidae; genus Ophioderma; species Ophioderma brevispina. Next base: position 12,951 of record JAMKCH010041485.1, read on the forward strand.
GTTCATAGAGGTCAGCTTTTCGGAAGAGGGGTACAGTAAAGACTTGTCCTACTGTTTGTCCTGACCCAAAATCCCAACTTTTTTTGACATGCATGAACTCCATGAACAAGTCGGGCAACACTCGGGCAAATAAAGGATCAACTCCCCGGCTATCAGGTAGTAAAAGTCCCAGGGGCCGGGGGCATTTTTTTGATAAGTGCATAATTGCGACACAAACCTGTGAGAACTCCACGATGTGTCCAGACAAGTCACGCAGCTGCAGGTTCGGGAACCTGTTGTTTCTAAAATCTTCAAGGAGGCGACTCCGTCCTGGGGCACTCTTCTCCATGTAGGCGGAGCTGCGAAGGCTACGTGGCGGGAACAAGGTGTTTGACCAGGCGCTGGGCGAACCTGTAGATGTACGGTAGTTAACCTCTGAACCTGTGTCATGACAAGGGTCACCGAGAAGGTCAGTGAGAATTGCCATGCAAAGGTCCTGATTGGGTTGGTTGGTGCTAGATTGGAGTTTAAAATGACCGCATCTCAAGGGACAGGGTACAATACAAGGTGCAGTTTATGTTAGTAAGTTTGACATATTTCTAAGTTTTCTTGAGCAATTCCTGTTCAATTGACATGTGGTTTGTTTTTTTCAAAATAAGGATTATAGTGGTTATATTTCCCATACACCTCAATATTTGTTCACTACATCTGACCAAATCAATCAGCTAGGCATGTATATTTCCATTTTTTGGCTGCTACTGGCATCAGTGCAAGTGGTTTTTGAGAACAAATGCCACCACAAATAATTAACTTTGAAGCAGACTATAGTACCGTTACTGGTGATTAGGCTATTCCATGTGAGATTTGTGCCTCCCACTGTGGAAGATTTTAGGCCATGGTTTTTTTTGCAGAGGGATATGGGCATAATGAAAGATAGAGGGGTGAATTGGAAATATCACAAGAACCATTTTCAAAAGCTACCGATCAAAGACATTTTCACCACTGAATGAAAATTGTGTCAAAACTCATCTAAAGGTACTTTTCAACTAAAGGGACAGCTTTTGAACTTTCACCGTTCCTGCATTAAGGATACACATCATACTCAACATGCTGCAGTATCCCAAAAAAGAAGATCTGTTGCATCTCATAGCTGCTTTGTAATCAGTGAATAGCCTTGGTTAGACTAACGCACTGATGCATGCAGTGATGTGCAGGGCAAAACTTGTGTGAATGAAAGCAGGTCATAGTGCATTAGCTGCCATTTGTCAGAAATTGCAGCTCTTGAAATGGTTCTTCAGGGGACACAGTCACCTGGAAAACCATTTAAAGAGCCACTGCTTCAGAGGAAAGATAATTTTTCCTAATACTAAGTTTACTATAATACTAAGTTCTTAAGTTTTCC
>JAMKCH010041486.1:0-13248 GCA_023653785.1 Ophioderma brevispina
GTATTTTATAAACTGGTGAATCTTCACACTTTGACAATAAATGTGACACAAGATGAGCATGGCAACTTTGAGTTTGTAAGTTCTGTATTAAACAATCATACATGTTAGCTATGCCCTGCACACACAGGTTACAGACACCAGCTGCTTGACTCAAGGCGACTAAGATCTTGACTCTGGTTCACTTCTGGCTTAATGCCCCTACGCTGATAAAAACGAATAGCAGAGTACAATTTTACAATTCTGTTTTTATGTGCCCTCATCAACATGGACATAACTTATCTCAAAGAGCCTGATCATATAATTTTCAAGCTTGGTTCAACCTGGTGTATTCAAATATTTAAAACTGACAATTTCACTTTCAATTGGAAACCATTGGGTCTATCAGAGTCGTATTTAGCTCAAACTTCAAATAATTTAAGGGTAAACACCCTCCGTAAATGTACATAATGGTGATCACAACCGCTCTAGTTCTAATTAATTACTACACTCGGTTTACATTCCCTGAGCACCTTCACATAGCCTCAGCGTACATAAGCCAATGGTTTATAACCCACAATGTTCAGAATATGGACACCCAAAGAATAACGTTTTTTTTTTTTTTTTTTTTTTTTTTTTTTTTTTTTTTCTTTTTTTTTTTTTTTTTTTTTTCCCTAGTTCCAAAGGGAATGATTAACATCCTATAATGTGGGTAACAGTAAATTGTGGAGGCCACCAGCGCATGCCCAAAATTCTGGCCCTTGCCAAAAAATGGAGGGCGCCACTCTCACAAATAACCCTGGATGTCCCTTTAATTCAGTTCCACAACCTGAACAGCTAAATCAATAACACTTGGCTAGTGCAATTGTGACTGCGTATTTTCGGCTCTGCACAATACTGTACGACCTATCTTACAGGGGGGGTACATACATTGCCTAGTTGCAATCCACTCAAATGCATCAGCTGCTTTAATTTGTTATCGGTCCTCTAGATTTGTATCAATGGCCTCAATTGACAGAGCGTAAACAAAATACCAAACAAGGTCATGCGGTCAGGACCCATTGATCACCATAGTGCTTCTTAATGTCTACAACTACATATATAATGCTTAAACATACCATTAACAGATGCTTCCACAGTGTACATCCCTGGCAACTGGCACCAAGACTGGGCAACAAATCATTCAAGGCAGAGTGCAAACAAATTTAATGGATACAAACATAATGTATCCAACTTAAGAAAATATCATACAGGTCCTCTAACATCTGCTAATCAATAGTCTCAACGATTCTGAAAATCGTAATATCATTACATGGCCTACCAATACTGTTTGATTGCAATGTCATGGGCATTCAAACTTGCATGTTATTTTATTGCTTCTCAGATCTTGTAACTATACAAAATGTGCTATTGACTCCTAACACGTGTCATTCGTCTAAGTGATCATGACATGTGCATATTAATTCCTCCCATACATTAAAATGTACTTCCAAAATGCCATCGAGAACTTAAGGTAGATGAATTTTGAAGCCTTGCACGTCGTGTGACAGTATAATTTGCGATGGTCATAAAAACTCACTCAAACTCCATAAATCTTATGTGCTACTATCTATCATTTATCTACATGATAGATAACTTACTATACTTTCTTACCCAAAACTCTAGGGACTCTAGTTTGTAATCTTGAATTTGCAAAAACAGCAAGAAGTCATAGCGTTTGGTGCTGTCAAACTTGTTTATGTGAGTACATGTGTAGGGACACGGAAAAGCTGCTCTGAACTAACATGCACCCGGCAGCTCAAGTAACTTCTTCTATTTATCGCTGGGTGGAGTTGTGCTAAAATATTCGAAATTCCAATACAGCACCAATTCGATCATACGCCCTGTTCAAATATTATTAAAAATATGCAGGAAAATGTTTAATTGTAGAGTCAAGCTCGATTTGACAAGGAGTTTAGAGCCTGACATGGTCATAAACAATGCTACTCTTTTTCAGTCTAGAGTTGCCAGTGCTGTGTACTTTATAAAACTACTCTTACTTACAGAAATCACCAAGTGCATCAGTTCCATTTCATGTATTAATTTAATAAAATATTTAAAGATCAATAAAAGCTAATCCAATCCCCCAAAAAGGCCCCCACCCGGTTATGAATTTGCGACCCATTATTTAACCATACAAACAGCCCTTAAGGTAGACCTGATGAACTCAATGATTTTTGTTACAGAGCCCCCCACCAGGACACAGTCGTCCTGAGTGGATGGTCCGATAACAAAATACAAAAATCTATGTACAGTTTCCTCTACTTCGAGTACAATATTTATCTTCTTAAATTACAGTACAAAATGTTGTTTTGATGACCGTCGCTCACTTTTGAGCGAAGCATCCTAGTTACAAAATAAGTTCATCAAAGCATCTGACTCCTGGTTACACATTATTTTGTTAGTTCAGTTTATACCTAACTGAATATGCAGTGGGAAGTTTCCACTCTGCTTCTTAGCGTGCACACCAAATATGTGCACTCTTTACAATACCGAGTAACCCATTACTCTAAAAATCTTTACAACATCATAAGGAACATGTCAACCCTAATAGAAACCTTGTAGGAACTCTATGAGGTTCTAAAGTGGCAAACTTTACACAAATTTCCTGTTTCCAATATTGGACTGAATTCTAGTATGTCCCAAAATTGTATCACGCTAGAAGCCCTTGCAACATATATTCTGGATCCACTTATAATCTGCTCCCACCCATGCACAAACCTAACAAGGGGAGAAATAACACAACTTCAATAGCACGTGCCACACATGTATCCACCAGAGTAGTATCTTCATCATCAGAGACCAGGAAACTTCCATGTCGGCTGACCATTTCTTTGTTTTCAGCTCAACAGGTACCTGAACTCACTTTCCCACTTAAGGCATTCCATGTGAAGCTCTATCTCACATTAAATTTAAGGTCAATGCTACATCCACCACAAGTTATGGTAAGTTAAAGGGTGTTGGTGACTATAATACGAGATAGGCATCATGAACATCTTGGTCTATGCATATAGTAATACTTATTCCAGCATCACTAAAACCAAATAATTTCCTCCCTTTCAGATTTTTAGAAGGTAACACATTTTGACTGTACCCTCTCTGACTAGTTCACAGTACGTTTTACCATGTCCAAAAATTAACCCCAATTTTACTTATCTAATGGAACTCAAATGACAGATGAACTCTACATGAGAAAATCCCCATCAATCCGTTGCCTGTCTGTCGAGACCAGCTCGGCAAAATTTCACTTGCAACCAACACATAGTTCACCATCACCCTTCCACAAGAAAGTGCATGCACCCAATAGTAGTCTTTCAATGAACCTACAGGGTGCTACCAGAGGCAACAATATTTTTTATTCATGGTTTTGCTACACGCTAGTATCATACATTTCTGATCTGGGACGGGAAATACTCTAATGCTGTCCTCTTGCTATTTACTTACCTTTGTTCAAATAGCCAGTTAGATATTCATTTTACCCAGTCATAACTTTTAAGTTTGTCTCTATACCTGGTATAACCCTAAAACTGGTTACTCGTGAAATTAGACATCCGCACTACTTTTATACTGGCACGAATACATGTTTTCTTAAAAAGTTCACTGGTGTATTCGTTTTACTTGGAAGTCAGAAATACATAAAATTGCAGATTTACTTCAACCTGACTCTCATTTTCATCCGCCTAACGGTACCGTGCAGGCAGCTGCCTCCTGCGTGCCGGATTTCTCCGTCCACTGCCTGGTATTGCCTTTTTGGGATTACCACTACTTTCCTTTTTAACAATATCGGGGATAGTCCCCTTCTTCTTGGCGGGCGTTTTAGGGTTTTTCTTTTTGTTTGACTGCAAAGTTTCCTCTGCCCTGGCAGAGTTAGCTTTTGTGTCACAAATTTCATCAGTACTTTCAACAGTTTGGTTGCTCCCAGTAATCTGCTGATTTGTTACTTCAGCTCCTTTCTTAGCAGGCGTCTCCACAAGTGCCTCACAAGTTTGCTTTTCTATAGCTTTTTCACTAGGCTCCAGTGTTGCGAGTTTTTTCTCTTGGCTGCTCTGTGGTGAGCTTTCCACTTGGCCACTCTGTCATATGTTTTTCACTTGTTTGTTTTGATGTAGGCTTTTCACTTGGCTGCCCTGTTATGTGTTTTTCACTTGTTTGCTCTGCTGTGAGTTTTTCACTTGTTTGCTCTGCTGTGAGTTTTCACTGGTTGCTCTGCTGTGAGTTTTTTCACTTGGTTGCTCTGCTGTGAGTTTTTCACTTGGTTGCTCTGTTGTGGGTTTTTCACTTGGTTGCTCTGTTGTGGGTTTTCACTTGGTTGCTCTGCTGTGAGTTTTTCACTTGGTTGCTCTGTTGTGGGTTTTTCACTTGGTTGCTCGGCTGTGAGTTTTTAACTTTGAGATTCAACTGGAAGATCCTCATGGTTTCTGAAGGACCAGACTTTTAGTGCCGGACCCTCATATGGTTTCAGTCTGTCCATATGCACAATTTTGCACTTTGACCTAGGACCTTTCTGTACCTGGCAGTGCACTTCTGACAACCTCTTTACAACTAGGTAGGGTCCATCCCATGGTAATCTAAGTTTCTTGCTGATACCCGGTTTTCTCTGGAAGTTGAATAGCCATACAAAAGTGCCTGGCAGGATCGAACCACCATGTGCCTTCCGGTCATACTGTTTCTTCTGTCGGCGGGCGCTGGTCTTTAAGGCTCTCCTAGCTCTCTCATGTGCATCTCTAAGTCTTTCCCGTAGCTGTTGTGCATAATCTGTTTTCTCCTTGTCCTCATGGACATTTTCGACCAGCAGATCCAATGGTGTGGAAACTTCTCTTCCGTACATAAGCATATTGGGAGTTTCGCCAGTTGATTCCTGAACAGCAGACCTATAGGCATAACCCACAAATGGCAATTGGGTATCCCAATCCTTCTGGTTCTTATGAGGTTCAATGAGGATGGACACTAGATTTAGAATCGTTCTATTATAACGTTCAATCATTCCATCTGACTTCGGGTTATATCCACATGTACGTGTTTGCGATATTCCAAGTAACTTCAGGGTCTCTCTAAACAGTTGACTTTGAAAGTTGGTGCCCTGATCAGAATGTAGTTCCATAGGCATTCCATATCGGCACACAAACTCCTTCACGAATGTTGTGGCAATGGTCTCCGCTGTTTGATCGGGGATTGGTAAGGCCTCCATATACTTAGAGAAGTAGTCTCCGATGACCAAAATATATCTGTTACCGGATTCAGTTTCAGGCAACGGTCCAAGGACGTCAATGGCCACCCGTTTGAGAGGCCCCCTACCTGATACTGCCTCAGTCTTGCCCTTCTCTTTCTAGGAGGGTCCTTGCGTTTGGCGCAACCCGTGCACTGGCGCAGCCATGACCTTACATCTTCCACCATCCGGGACCAGTAGTATTTCTCTTGTATCTTTTGAAGTGTCTTTTTCTGTCCCAGGTGACCTGCAGCCTTTGTACCGTGACTGTTTTCCAGCACAATTCTACGCAATTTGGGAGGTATCATTACTTTCAACTTCACATCACTATCATCGGCCGGAATCCACCTTCTGCAGAGGACACCATCTTGTACACATAACAGGTCCCACTGCGACCAGTAGGTCTTTAAGTCAGGCACACAGGGTGATATGATGCTCCAATCAGGCTTTGTTTCACCCTTCTCTATGGCTTGCAGCAAGGAACTCATACTTGGCTCCTCCAGCTGTGCCTCCCTGATCTGTTCTAGTGTCAGTAGGGGGCATACTCTGATTGTCCTGACTGTTGTTGGGGAGGTGTACTCGGCTTTTCTCTCTTTGTATTGGGAAATATCTGATGGTTGTATGTTGTCACAATCGGCTATGTTGTCACGATCGGCTATGTTGTCACAGTTATACCTTTGATTGATACTTGGTGTCTGAACTGGTTCATGTTCCCGTGGTTCACTAACTGTTTCCACAGCTGTCCCTGTCTCTGCAACTGGGGACCTAACCTGGTTCTTAGGTGTATTCTGTACACATTTTTCCAGGGTCTCATCATGCCTCCCACACTGACGGCAAGGATGCCTTGACAACGCATCTGCGTTGTTATGTTTTACACCGGGTCTATGAACCAACTCCATGTTGTAGCTACTCAAAACCTCCAGCCACCTGGCTAACTGGCCTTCTGGATCTCGAAAATTAAGCAGCCACCTCAGAGCGCCATGGTCAGACCGCACAATTATTTTTCTTCCGTATATGTAGTGGCGATAATATTTCAAGAAGTAGACAACAGCCAGTAGTTCCCTTCGGGTTACGCAGTAGTTACGCTCTGCTTTGCTCAAGGTTCTACTCCCATAGGCTATGACCTTGACATTGTCATCTTGTTCTTGAGACAAAACGCCACCCAATGCATATGCACTTGCATCACAATCTAAAATATACTGGCCCTCAGCTCTAGGGTAGGCAAGTATGGGTGCAGTGGTGAGACATTCCTTCAACTGTTGAAATGCAGACTCACACTCCTCTGACCACAAGAACTCAGCACTCTTTTCAGTTAGCCTGTACAGTGGCTTTGCTATCTTTGAGAAGTTCGCAATAAACCGCCGGTAGTAAGCAACTAGACCTACAAACTCCTCACATCTTTGACACATGTAGGTGTGGGCCAATCTTTGACAACTTGGACCTTCTCTGGTTCCGTGTGCACACCCCTGGAAGACACCACATGACCCAAGTAATGTACTTCTGTTTGAAACAGGTGACACTTGCTAGGTTTTAGCTTCAACCCAGCAGCTCTCAGACGCTGAAAGACTGTCTCAAGACGAGAAATAGTCTCAGGCACTGTACTACCATACGTAACCACGTCATCTAGGTATACAAGTAAAGTCCTCCAGTGAAGCCCACTCAGAACCCTTTCCATCAACCTTTCAAATGTACTAGGGGCATTGCATAGCCCGAACGGCATGACATTCCAACAATACAGCCCTCCCTTAACAGCAAAAGCAGTCTTCTCACGGGAACTGTCCTCCAAGTCCACCTGCCAGTAACCCGATGATAAATCTAAGGTACAAAACCACTGTGCACCTGCGAGTGCATCTATCGACTCATCAATCCTTGGCAGAGGGTACGAGTCCTTCTTGGTCAAAGCATTGACCTTCCTCAGATCCAAGCAGAGACGGTATTTACCATCTTTCTTCATCGCCAGGGTTACCTGTGAAGACCATGGTGAACTACTATGGCTTATCAACCCCCGGTCTAGCAGGCTCTTAACTTGGCGATCTATTTCGGCTTGTTGCATCTGGGGTACACGTCTCGGACGCTGTTTTACTGGTTGGGCATTCACTGTGTCTATCTTATGCTTAACCAGACCAGTCCTTCCAATATCCTCATCGGACTTTGAGAAGACTTCGGCATATTGATCCAGCAAAACTCTAACCTGGGGGGCATATTGGGGTGGTATGCAATTAGTACTTTCTGTTAACAAGCCCTGCAAGTACTCTGGGAAAGCGGGTTCTGGTTGTTCTGTACATGGAACACAAGTATCACCATCATCACTTCCCTTTATAATGGAGACCTGACTGTTTGGAACAATATTACAAGACTCTATTGGTGACATGACAGCAATTACTGTTCCCTCTCTGACAGTCCTGTTTTGCTGGCCCAAGTTACAAACTGGTACGAAAACAGTTTCGTCCACATTTACTACACTATGTGCAACCATGATATCATGTTCAGGAAGTGGAGAGATTTCAAGGGGCTCTACCAAACCAACCATTTTATCCTCAACGTTAGCCATGGAACGTTCATCGGCACGCAGTCCTTTAGCCTCTGGCATATAACAGGTTCATGACCCGGTGGAACTACTTTTGTCTCACAAACAATCAAGCGTGTACAAATACCCTCACCATTTTGCAGATTTGCACTTGAACCTGTTTATCCCTCACATGAGTTCCAATTTCTTCAAAATCCAACGTACACCCCTGACTATATAAAAATCCCATACCTAAAATACCGCTGGCCTCCACATTAGACACTCTCATTCAACTTGTTTGATGTCGCCACCAACTTCAACCTCAACCATGCTGTACCCCACGTATCCAGGGAAGCACCATCTCTTAGGGTGGGGTCTTCCTCATAGGTGTCGTAAAGGTCGTTGTACTTCAGGTAATTGACATGTAAAAGTGGAGTATAGATTGTGGTATTGTGTGTGCACCCAGAGTCAATTAACATGTCTCAGAAAGTCCTCTGAAACTCCCTGGGACGTCAACAGGTCACTTACAATTTTTAAACCTACTTCCGCGGACAGCTCCATGCGCCTCTATCTCATGGTGGGCTGGTTCAACTTGGTTTGCTGACTGGCTTGGATCTACGTCTGTGGCCGTCCCATGGCCCCCTGGGTTGGCCGCTGTCCGTTTCCCGAATCTTCCTTCACCAGGTAGTTGCCTATAAAAGCCCTCAGGGTCTTCTCCTCTGAAACTTCTGCTTTAGTCCCTGAAGTGACCCTCTTCCTTACAATAAAAACATGACTTGCCCTGCCACCCTTCTTCTTTTTTGTCACTATTGACCCTGTAAGTCTTGAACATGTTCATCATTTGTTGCATTTGGTTCTCTAATTCTCTTAGTCTTGTATCACTGTGGTTTGTCTGGGTGGGCCTTCTACCAAATCGCTATAACTAACTACCTTACCTCGGCCTCTGGTTCTTTTCAGACCTGCAAAAAACATTCCATTTCTATAGCAGCCTTACCGACCTTCCAGGGTTTTTGGGTCTTTGTCTGAAAATGGCAGCCCTAGTTCTCCATCATGGTAATGCATCTTTGAATGAACTGCTCATTAGCCCGCAATCTCTTGTGATTCCATGGGCATACCTGGATAGGCTCTCACCACGAGTTGTCTCAGCGACTGTGCTAATTCTTGAAGGTTACCTCCCCAGTTTTCTTTTCCTGTTTCGGAATTCTATCATATAGTTTTCTGGGCCACTGCCAGGGACCGCAAAACTCCTTCAACTGTTTTTCCAATTCAGGGTACCCTTTTGCTATGCTAAAGCCTTTACCTAAGACCTTAGCAGCTCCAACAGATCAGGCCTCTGCATGTCCAATTATTTAAGTCTTTACACGCCTCGAAGTGGATTGGTAGTTTTCCCAAGATTTCTTCCCGTCTATTTTCAGGGTTTACTTCTCTTCTAAGGGGTCTATTACCAGTTGTAAGACCCACTTACCGTTGGAGTGGAATGGTTTACCATTGGCTTATTAGGTCTTTGTCTGGTGTCTTCACGGTCATCAAGTTTCCAAATCCAAAACTGACAAACCTCCTTCGCCATCATACTATTAGCCTTTGGTGTTTTCAACACCTGAGCTTCCTTAATTTCTTCCAGTTTTGTTTTGAACTCTGTAGCAAGTTGCTTAGTTTTTCCCTCACTGGTCCCTTGGATTTATTAGATACTAATGGTGCTGGTGTACTCACCGTCAGAATTTCCAATCCAAAATATGGTAACCCTCCTCACCATCATCCCTCACCACCTCCTACCTATTACACTGGTGTTCTTCACCTGAGCTTCTTAATTTCTTCCAGTTTGTGCTTGAAACTCTAACCGCACGTCTTTTTTTTTTTTAGTTTTGTTCACCGGCTTTTGAGTCTCAGAGAGTTCCTCCAAGTTTCCCATTCATTACTGTCCTCTTTTTGTGTACTTTGAGGTGCCACCGTACCAGATAATGCTTACTTGCCATGTATGCTCAATTTCAATTACCTACAAATATACTTTCAGTTGTTACACATACTGGGCAAAAGTAATAGCGACCATCAAATTCAATGCTGGAAAATCCCGCCGCTGCCACAAATCCTGTAACGCGCAACGCCCTCTATAGAGGGAGGGCACCGAGCACGGGCGCCATTGTTTACGTTTTCGTTTGAACCAATATAATATATTCCCCAGCAACATAAATAGGTGAAACTATCAACTTTGACCATAATGTTGACACAAGATGAGGCATGGCTAACTTTGAGTTTGTAAGTTCTGTTATTTAACTCTCAATACTGTATCTCGTCCGCTGCACGCACAAGTTTACAGACAGCAGCTTGCTTGACTCAAGGCTACTAAGATCTTGACTCTGGTTTCACTCCTGGCTTTACTTGCCCTTCACAGATGGCTTCAACAGGTACACCCCTGGCAACTGGCACTAGACTGGCAACCATCATTCCAGCAGAAAGTAGCAACCAAAACTCTAGGGAACTCTAGTTTGTAATCTGGAATTTGCAAAAAACATCAGAAGTCAATAGCGTTTGGGTACTGTCAACTTGTTTATGTGAGCACATGGGTAGGGACACGGAAAAGCTGCTCTGAACTAACATGCCCCGGCAGCTCAAGTAACTTCTTTCTAATTTATCGCTGGGTGGAGTTGTGCTAAAATATTCGAAATTCCAATCCAACACCATTCGATCATACACCCTGTTCAAATATTATTAAAATATGCAGGAAAATGTTTAATTGGTAGAGTCAAGCTCGATTTGACAAGGAGTTTAGAGCCTCACATGGTCATAAACAATGCTACTCTTTTTTCAGTCTAGAGTTGCCAGTGGATTTGTACTTTATAACTATCTTACTTACAGAATCCAACCAAGTGCCTCAGTTTCCATTTCAATGTCATTAATTTAATTAAAATATTTAAAGATCATAAAACTATCCAATCCCCCCCCACAAAATGCCCCCCCCGGTTATGAATTTGCGACCCATTATTTAACCATACAAACAGCCCTTAAGGTAGACCTGTGACTCAATGAATTTTTGGTACAGTACATAACCATGGTCACCGCACGACGTCAAGTTATGAAATAGGCCTTACCATGTAAACAGGCGACACTTGTGAATCCGCGGATCACTTAATGTTTTATATGGAATATGATAATCACATGTAAGTGCTCAAACCTATCCATACTAAAAAATTGGTAAGTGACCCCTTCAATGCTAAGCTTCATCCCCTACATCCAATGCTCTCCCTCTCATAATAATCGTTGTAAGCTCGCAATACCTGCTCCCTCTGGATTTGTGTATTATTTTCTCTTGCATGAAACATAACATGGTAGAGTCATTTGCTGTATTACAAAATGTTTAAAATTCTACTTTAATTTGTTTTTAAAACTGCTCTTTCGTGAACAGAAAAGATGTACAAAGAGACCTTCACATGCTTATTGCTCATGGTAGCATACCATGGTCCCGCACGTCAAGTTCGGAATAAGCTTACACTGTGAAAGGGCGACACTTGTGATCCCGGATCAACTTAATTGTTTTATATGGAAGAATGATTCAATGTAAAGTTGGTAAAAACCTTTTTAAATCCCCTACTATTGCGAAGTGGCCCCTTCAAGTGCTACGCTCTCAATCCTCTCATATCCATGCTCTCCCTCTGAAATAGGCTTCAATGTACGGCGACACTGTGATCCTCGGATCTTCCATATAAAACAAGTTGATTCCGCGGCATCTACAAGTGTCGCCTGTTACATTGTAAGCCTATTTCAGACGTGACGGCGGTGACCATGGTAGGTACCAATTGAGGCAAATAAGCATGTGAAGGTCCTCTTGTTTACTTCACAGGTAAAGTTGGAGAAGTGTTTTTAAAATAGCATTTGGAAAAATTGATCTGATCTAATGATTTGAAATTAATATCTGTGATTGTTATTATTTGCCCATATAGTGACAATTGAGGTAGTATTAACGGCTAACATTCCCCTCATCAGGAAAAAAAAAAAAATTACTATCAAATGTTTCTGAACCAAGGGACCTTGAATTTGGTAATGGTACAGAATAAAACTTCCAAGTATAAAGCTTTTTTAGTATTTCCTTCTAAGCTGTGATGTTTTTCTTCTATATTTGTCATTTTTTTTTTTGAAATTTGCCTAAATTTTTAAGAATAATTTTTCCCAGCCAACAGGACTGGTCTAACAGTTCTGAAACTTCAGAGAATTTTTTCTAACCAAAAAAGATTAAATTGTCTTGGTGCATTTTTTAGCTAGCTAGGGTGTTTTATAGTGAAGAAAAGTCATTTTGGTCAAAAGAATTTAAGGGAAAAATAGAACACCTGTCACCTTAAGATAGAAACACTTAAAGGTACAATTCAGAAGCATTTTGTGGGAAGGATGCCCTCAGTTTTTTGACAAGCCAAGATTTTTGGCATGTACATAGAGCCTACCTGTTAATCAACAAATACCCCAAAGGAAAAAGTCTACCATCTTATGCCATGAACTATAGCGATGTTTTGTATTTGCTGGATGTGGACATTAAATAACACGGTGCCTATGGGGAACTGAATATCCAGAATAATATTCCTAAAATTAAACGAAGGTTGAAATCAAGTGGAATGTTAAGCGCACATTTTATTTGGTGGTCCTCTGTGGAACTGTGGCCACACTGAAGAGGTTATGAACACCACCGGATCTCTGATGTCCCTTTAAGCAGCAAAATCCAATGAGAGAATGTTGTAAATGTGATTCTTTCTAATGAGACCTTTTTTATTAGCATAGGAGGTGTCTGCATCTTTATTTCTAGAAATATCCAAGCCAAAATTTTGAAAATGCTACCATTACAACATCCACCCAGTTTTTGTCCCCCCATCAAAACATAGTTTTGAAAGGGGTCTATAAAACGGCACGCGTATGGATGCTCGCTTATGTGTGTGGTGTGTGGTGTGTTGTGTTTGTGCCAAAAAATTTAACCTGTACATAATTTTGTCAACTGTGTTCAACATCTTCATGGATTTTCATGGACTTACACATAATCATGGACTGGGTAGGGGCACACATATGAGCCAACAAGATTTGGGGGTCAAAAGTACTGACCCCTGCAAGCATAACAATGTTGAGGTTTAATGTCCAGCAGTGGGGGTCATCTAGGGGTCAATTACCATGGAAATATCCTAGCACCCACCAACTTGGTCAGAAGGAACACTGATCTAAATGCGAACAATGCGAGGTCAAAGGTTATGCAGGGGTCATCAGTGGTCAAGTACAGGTCCATTTGTCCAGGGCAGCATTGGCCCCGTTCTAACTACCAAATTTGGCCAAAATGACCTGCCCCTGCTTCATCAGCTTAGCAGATGATTAGGTCAAAAGGTCATCAACCCCCATAGTTTTTGTTGTCAAGATCATCTAGCAGTCTTTCATATGCATTACCATAGAGGTGGGGTTCACGTGAGTCCTTCTCGCGCGGCCCTTTTAAAGTCACATTACCTGTTGTGCTAACTGATTCAACAACTTAAGTCCAAACACTCGTGTTTTTAAACCC
>JAMKCH010041487.1:0-23928 GCA_023653785.1 Ophioderma brevispina
TTAATGGCAACACTTAAGTCCATGATATACTTCCGTTGTGATGAGCGATTTCTGCTCATGAGCATGCGTAACCCTTGATCTTGGGTCAAAATTTGGCATTGAGCATGCAAGCCGCTCGCTGCGACTCGGAAGTACATCATGGGCTTTATAACTTAAGAGCCACTCACTGAGTTACTGGTAGGGGCACTATACATCTAGTCGAGACCATTATACTTAGGCTAGGGTCAATCGCTGAAATATCAGTATCAATAATAAACCTGAATACATCACTACTGGTGCCACCAACACCCTATTTGAACTTTAACTACGAAGAATTCACTAAACAAGATTAGCAACTAATACTAACAACTTCATTAAAATATACATGTTTTTGGTGTAGGCGACTTTTAACATAATCTAATCAATTACTAGTCCACCTACTAACCAGTTTCATCAAAATTACAAGTTTGCCAACTTTACATTGCTAAAACAATTATTCAACCCAGATAATGCAATGAGGGACTCATGACTATTGCTAACCATTATCACTAATTGTAACACAAATTCAATGGTATCATGGTCACAGGACACAACAGATCACTTCCCAATTTTTTATTGGCTATGAAATACAACAAATCCCAAAATGACCCCCTCTCCAAGTCGGCCGCGTCACATAGTGACGTAATAGACATTTTTTAACTTTGGAGAAATTTGGCATATACATGTATTGTTTGTGTTGTTACTACTCAACACAATTAATCAATTTCACAAACCTAAAAGTGGCTTCTTAACAATTAAAGGGGCCACTTCGTGATCCACAGCCTAGTCCCCCCCCGATGTTACCAAAAGCTGTTGCGATTTTTATATCATCTGAACCGTAGCCTTAATAACTCATTAACGGCTTGGCCGGATTTTAATTTTTTGATGAAAAAATTTCCAGCGCAAAAATCCCACGCGTTGTAAAGACGGGCCAGCACGTTAAAAAAGATGTTGGGGGTCCATAGGAACCCCCCCCTTGGTCAATTAAAGTGTTAATTAGTAAATATAAATAATTATGACCGAATTTGCAAAAGTTTTTAAATGGTCCACTTAACATTAAAAAACGTTAATTTATCGAAAATCTATTAGCACATGCTCATAGCATCGTAAACGCATTTTGAAGTATTCGCCGTTCAATAGTGCGTGTATTTGTGCACATATTTTTTTTTAAACAATTTAAAATTGTATTTGTGTTTTCACATAGTGATGAAGCATTTGCGCAAAAGCGTTAAAAAATAAAGACAAATTTTCAGAAAACATATCTTGTTATTTACACATTGAAATTTCTATTTTGTCATTTTTCCAGGACGTATTTTATTTAACATCATTTTTTTGGATTATGTCTAAATAATTTGCAGCGGGATTTTAGTTAAATATATTTGCAATTGATATTTTGGGCGATTTTCAATCGGTTATTAATTAAAATCTATGTTTTAATTAACAGTATGGAGCCAATCAAGAATTGTAAAATCTTTAAAGTCGGTTTTACTCAAAAAATGCCTATTTGCAAATAAAAATTATGTTGTCTGTGATGCGGCCGAACGATAGGTGCCGCTCAGAAAAATATTTGGCAATTTGAATCATGGGAGAGTGCTGTCACAATCAAAATACAAACATACATATAGACACATTTGTTGATTAAAGTTACTGCAAATTTAAAAGTTCAGGGACGGATTTGGGGAGCAGGCCCCCTATTTTTGCAGCGCATAGGGCTCTCGGCGCACTGTAGATGTATAAAAATGTTTTACGCACAGGGCGCCCTGTAGACCTTGAAGAATGACAGTATAGGGCGCCGTGTAGATGTAGAATAAAGACACTATAAAAAAAAAAAAAAAAAAAAGATGTTGAGATTTTTATATCATCTGAACCGTTAGTCTTAATTAACTCATTAACGGCTTGATTTTAATTTTTTTGATGAAAAATTTCAGCGCAAAAATCCCACGCGTAAAGCGGCCAGCACGTAAACAGATTTTGCGGGTCCATAGGAACCCCCCCTGGTCACTTAAGTGTTAATTAGTAAAATATTAAATAATTATGACGAATTTGCAAAACGTTAAATGGTCCACTTCACATAACAAGGTATTTATCGAAAATCTATTCTGCACATGCTCATAGCATCGTAACACCATTTTGAAGTATTCGCCGTGCTCATAGCATCATAACACCATTTTGAAGTATTCGCCGTTTCACATAGTGGTGTATTTGTGCGACATATTTTTCAGTTCGCGGTAAAATTGTTATTTTGTCGTTTTCACATAGTGAAGCATTTGCGCAAAAGCGTCAAATAACAACAAATTTTCGTAACATATTTGTTATTTACACATTGAAATTTCTATTTTGTCATTTTCACAGTGACGTAATTTATTTAACATCATTTTTTTGGATGTCTAAATAAATTTGAAGTTGATTAGTTAAATATATTTGAAATTGATCTTATTTGGGCGATTTTCCACTCGGTATTAATTAAAATCTATGTTTTAATTAACAGTATGGAGCAAATTAAAATTGTAAAATCTTTAAAGTCGTTTTACTCAAAATGCATATTTTGCAAATATGTCTGTATGTGATGCGGCCGACGATATATGCAGCTTCAGCAAAATATTTGGCATTGAATCATGGGAGAGCTGACTGTCACAAATTAAAATACAAACATACATATAGACACATTTGTTGATTAAAGTTACTGCAAATTTAAAAGTTCAGGGACGGATTTGGGGAGCAGGCCCCCTATTTTTGCAGCGCATAGGGCTCTCGGCGCACTGTAGATGTATAAAAATGTTTTACGCACAGGGCGCCCTGTAGACCTTGAAGAATGACAGTATAGGGCGCCGTGTAGATGTAGAATAAAGACACTATGTGGTCTGACACTGTCCTTCCCCCTCCCCTTCAGAATTTTGATCAGACTGGAAAAAAAAATTGGGAAATTTGAATTTGGCACCCACTCTATTGAGAAATTCTGGATTCGTCTCTGAAGTTAGCCTACAAATTACCTAGATGGTTTTAGCCTCTTACTAATATCCCTCTCAGTTTTGAGGTGTGTTATTTTTATGTGTAAACTATATCTCTATTCTTCCAATGACCTAGGCTATCATTTGCGAGCAAATGGAGGAAATTCATATTTTGTGAAAATGTGCAGGTGCCGCTTTAAAAGCAAAGGTCCACACAACAAGAGTAATTACATATCCATTTCTATATCCTATCCTTTTGAAAAATTCTTGAAAAGATGACAATTTACAGTGAAAACAACATAGACCTATACTATACAAACAAATTTTAATATATGCTTGCCCCCTAAAAAATGTATGTGCCCCCCCCCTTTTCCCCCTGAAAAAAAGCTGGTTACACCACTGGATCTTTCACAACATTTCTGCTTCTGATACCTATAAGACGAAGGCCATCTTGTTCTGTTTTTGATGCATACTTTCTTTATCCTGATGATGAAATTGGCAGTATATTGTATCGCATGTTTCTTTTTTCTGGCAACACTTCAATGGTTTGTACAGCACGCGGTAGTTTTTGACCACCAACCATGCTCCAGGAGCAGGTCTCCCTTGCTATCCTCAAAGGCCAGCTATTGGTTTTCTGATCTTTTTCTGATTTTTCCCCCTCTAACTTGAGCAAATAATGAAAATTTTATTTTAAAAGAAACAGGAGCGAGATTCGAACCCGAGACCACTGTATCATAAGGTCATCTACCTAACACAAAACCAGCGAGAATTGGTGTGCCAGATTTGCAATTCTAATCCATGACATTTACGGAATAAATTGATACTGCTTTTGTGATCGGCACTCAATATAATGAATAGCTCCGCTCTGGAACGGTTGCTTCAGGAGCATAAGTGGTGGTCAAAATCTCACACTAATTTATATCTCTGACATGTCTGAACTGGTTTTGACCAAAAATGGTCCTCAGCACCCCCACTTGGGGTACATACCAACACATGACCCGAGTGGGGTCAGAGGTCATTTAGGGGTCACAAGATCAAAACCTCATTTTCACAAAAATGCTGCTTCTACAGATTACGTTGCATGATCATGTGACTCATGCATATGAAAGAGCTTGAGATCCTTCACAAAAGTTTTGTTAAAATTTTGACCTGGGGTTATTAAGAGGGCACTATTGGAAATTTATATACCATAGCATTATAAACCTCATTTTCAATTTTGCATTGGCACTTCTACTGCCCAGCATCACTAAGCACCTGTAGAACCAAGTCGTCTACCTGACTACTTTGAGGATCCGTCACCATTGATTCTATGTCGGTATCCTGAGAAATCAGCATCTTCAGAAGATCAAAGATATTTTTTCGCAGGTTACCAACCTGATCACCTCTTTCATTCAGCAGCTGCCTGAGAGCTTGCACCTCAGCATTCTTCTGTTTGAGAGCTTGCACCTCAGCATTATTCTCCTGTGGTCTTTGATTCAGCTGCTGTCTAAGAGCTTCCACCTCAGCATTCTTCTCCTTTATCTTCTCCTCAAAGTCTTTCAATTTCTTCTGTGCAATGCTGACTTCTTTTTTGTGCTGGTTCTGAAATTGAAAATAAGACTTCTTTTAGATATATTAGGACAACTAAGGGCATGTTCATATTATGGTTTCTGACACATGACCTGGGTTAACACGGGTCAACCCGGGTTGATAAGCTTTGATCAGGTCTGTTCACACTAGCGCAACGAGTTAGTTAAAGTTAGTTAAACCAAAGTCAACGGGGGTGGCCGGATACACCTCACACTCAGCAATACAGCTGTGTGAGGATTTATTGGAGCAAAAGATAATTGACCAGATGCCCTTCCTGATGCAACGAATCAGGGAATAAAACGACCTGGTCGACCCAGATTGGCAATCAGTGTGAACCAGGAAGTGAACATTCTCGTATGAATGACCTGTGACCTAGGTTGCTGCTTACCCAACATGGCTGATGTGGAGAATAACAAGCGACAGCTGTTGGTGATGAAATATCGCTGAAAACATTGGCAACAGCGTGCCAGAAGCCGTAGACAGTTGGCTGGCATAAGGCTGGCAATGATCAACATGCTTTTCAGTTGATACCAGGAGCTGATGTTGTCACTAATGCTGAGTCCGGTGATGCTGTTTTCGCTGTACTCGGTAGCTAAAGATAGGACGCAGTGGGGTTACCTACTTCCGGTAACCCATGTCGAAACAGAGTTTTCTGTTCACACTACACTCGACCTGTGTCAAATGCGGGTCGGACCCGGGTTAAACCCTTCACTTTCCCAGCTTAGAAATTTTTGACCCGAGTTGGTTTTTTAATCCTTTTCTCTGTTCACACTACACTTGCGACCCGGGTTAACCCAGGTTCAACCTGGGTCATGGGTGAAATTAGCTACAGTGTGAACACAACCTAAGTGTTAATCTTTCCCAGGGAGGCCAAACACTTGGAACATGTGAAATTCTGACTATCCTAGTAAACATTTGTATTTTTAGAATGCATCTTGATCAAGACACTTCAAAGGTCCTGCAAAATACCTGCAGAAATAAATTATGATTTTATCTCATTCTCCATCTAAACACATGGTACCAGATCTGGACTCCAGGGGGATGAGGCAAGAGCGGATTCTCCACAAATGGCGTACAACCAAAATCGAGGTGCCCTAAAGTATTATGAGCATACACACTTCTTTATCATAGTTTAGGGCACCACCATATTTGGAAAGTCCTTATGCATATTTATGGAGACATGCAAGTATTTTACGTTCATCATATTTAGCGAGTGATACCATATGCTATCACTCATACTCAAATATCTCTTTTCCTAGGGGTCATCGGGAGACTTTTTGTGCATTAGGGATGCAGGAATCTTTCTAGAGACACTATTTCTTCAATCGATTGGTTTTCGCATAATTATTGCAGAAAAATCAGCCGAACAGACAAGGGAACACTGGGGGAATGCAACACTGAGAATGCAACACTGACAACACAACCTGTGATGCACAGATTTTTATATGCGCGTGCTTGCGCATCAACAGTGGTGACGCACAAGTGCTTGCGCAGCAACAACCACGGCTCGCTGTGTGTGATATAAAATTGGATTGATTAAGCCCAAATTAATTAGTTGAGCTATGAGATGCAAAAATATTGGGCGAGATGCAGTCGAGCCCAATACTTTAAAACTTGTACGTTTTAAAACTGGACTCTTTTATTGTAAAATTTAAGGAGACCAATTAATATTGGGCGTAAATCATCCAATTTTATCATTATCATATTTGGATCCGAAAATTTCACACACTTGGACTCCTCAAAACATGATAATGAGAGAAATCGGTTACGGGCTTGGGCTATTCCATAATACATGTGATTCACTTCTTCCTGTTATATAGTTCTATCCATGGGCAAGATACTGATGCAATTTGCTTTAACAAAGACTTTTACAAGAGCATACGTATGTGCTGGAGCACTGTCAATCTGTCATGATGCAGAAAAGTATGCGGCATTCTGTCTCTGGACTCATTTTATTGTAAAATTTAAGGATATCTGGCAAAACCTTCTGGTAACTGCATACAACCCGTGGAGTTGGGAATTTTGCAACTATATCATGCCTATTGAAAAAGATTGTGCACAAAACTTTCTTGGTACTAGTGCTGCACTGTGCAAAGGTTGGGATCTTGCCATTTTTATGATGACGTTGTTAGGGCTATTCTCCACCTGAAAAATGGAATGCATCCTTGCCTAGACCAGAGAAGATGTCAGTCTCAACTTCCTAGACTCAAGTTACTGTCTCCGGTTACCCGCCCAAGTTACCGTCCATTATGATTTTTTTTGTTCAAGTTCTTACCAAATGGCCCAACAAACAGTTAAACAAGTAAAAATGCTGGATATATTCACTGAAACTTGTAATTACTAGCAATTTATCAGAATCATGTTGTGAAAGTATAACAAAAGTACGATTTGAATTGTCAACACAAAGCTGATACCATGCTTGTGACGTAGTCATGTAAGTAGTCTCTTATTAATATGGCTGTGGTTCTAATCATGGATCGGCCGCTAGCGTACGTTGGCACCATTCCTATTCGCTCATCATATGCTATAAACTGCCCTACAGTAGTTTTTCTGGCGGGTTTCAAGAAATTCTCAAGATTATAATAAATATTGAAAAAAATAAACTTTGGGGGGGTTTAACAAAGGTTGGTGCAGAGCAATCGAGTAACCCCATGTCACCAGGAGAAAGGAGGGAAAGGAGTAGGTGAATGATCTTGATCGTGCATAAACCATTGTTAGAAATTGGAGACCTCGCTAGACTTACAAGTGCAGCGCTGAGAGTCTACAAGAACGTTTGTTTGCGGAAGGTATGATACGTGTTATTGGCACGGAAAACAAACTTTCGCAAAACGGTCGAAAATGGATAAGGCCCCCATCGCAACAAGTACCAACATGCCCATCAACAAATGAGGATCCCATATTTCACCTATGACTCAAGTTTAACTTCAACTTTTCAATGAAGCATTGTAACATTTTAGCATATTTTTCAACTTGACTTCACATGACCTTTGACCTGGCACTGATGACCTTTGACCTCAGCACAAATGAGGGGTCTCATGTCTCCAATGAGCTTTCTTTTCAATTGAGGTCAACCATCAATTTTAAAAAACTTCACATTTAGTGCCACAACATTCCACACACATCTCCCACCATCGCACCACAATTGCTAAGTGTTTTTTGCCAGCTCACAAAAACCGGAAAAGACTTGCTTGATTCAGTTTCGGCCTTTTGAAGCCACCCTTTACCTCTGCCTGCTTCACTTGTTCTGCATACTTCTGTTTGGTCATCTCAAGTTCCTTTACAGCTTTGTCTTTCTCAGCCAAGTTCTTGGCGGCTTCTTTCTGAACTTCCTTCAACTCTTTTCACTATGCCTCACTTTAACTCTTCCTGACACTTGCCCAAACTGAATGTGACTAGCACCATGTTCTTGCTTGATTTTATCTGTCTGCACAGCCCAGCAAGAGCCAGCTAGATCTGCTTCATTCACCCTGTGTCCCCTCTGTGACATTTCTCTTACTTGATGTAACCTGACACTTCTCCCCACTGTTTGCTTGATTCTCTTCAGACTCCAGAGCTTCATTCTGTTCCTCAGTCCGCCTGAACTCGTCATATTGCACCTTGCTCGCCTTACTTTTATTGTTGCGTTTAGGTATCCAGTTTCAAGTTTGTGGGTGGTTGCCTGAAGAACTGCTCTGGTGTGTCCAATTGACCCGACTTGCAGGCAGCAGATGTCTTTCGGGAGCATTATTGGGCCTGTCGGTAGAATTACTGAAGTTGGGTTGAAGTCAAGCACTTTTGTCTGGAATTGATGAGTCAGATTGTCGGCGTTGTTGTGACTGTGAAAAAAAGACAGAAATAAAAATATATTGATAATAATAACATAAACATAAAGGATTTCAACATAACCATTTGAAAATGTTTGCACTTATGTTTGAAAGGTGGGCAATTAAGGAGTTTATATAGTGGGTTACATTTTTTACCATACAGCACCAGACACAAAGCAAACACTACAACCAAGCATCCCTGTATGCCCTCGTGCCAACAACACACAAAAACAGTAAAAAACGCATCTCCTCAAGCTTTTCCTGATCACAGACTTTTGTCTTTTGTGTGTTTTCATCTTGAGTTCTTGGATATTGTGTGCCTTATAAAAACCTTAATTATATTGTTAATTCTAAAGTCATTGCCAATTTGTTTTTGTCATACATTTAAACAAATTTGAAGCATTATCCCCCTTTCTTCGTCGTTTGTTTTCTTTCCTTCCCCCCCAGCCTAAGTCTTCTTGCTTCCTTTGCTTGGCTTATGTTGTCACCATTTTTGTCATCCAGGTGTAGGAGATTATGTTCCATGTTTACTCAGTCTGTACTACCTGTCATTATCTTGATTTAAGTCATTGCTATTTTTATGTCAAACCAGACGGAGCTACACTCACATATCGTCTACACTCACCTATAGCAGACTCAGATTTGTAATTACCATTTTGGGTATGAATTTAAACTACATAAGGCACTAACACTACCGATATTACCTTAAGCTGCTTTATCCTTTAAAGACACTATCAGTGATTCACCCTAAAGAGTCCAAATATTTAAAGTGAAGGATAAACTGAAGTTACTACTTTTTTGTTCAACTGAATAATTTAAAGAAATGGAAGAACGACAGTTTTCAAGATATGACTCTCCATTCATTTACATGTTGTAGTAAGTGTCCGACGGACAGGAATGAAACTACAATAAATCAATTTTGTCCTTATTAGGTTTGCTTCTGGCCCTATCATTTGCAGGATAATGTTACGATACCTTACTTGTTTACAGACATGCAGAAATCTGAATTTTTTATGAGTTTTTTCGATTTTGTTGGATTTAGCAAATCAACTGATAGTGCCTTCAAGTCCGAGATGAATCAGATTTGTGTTTTGATTGCAATGAACTTTTATTTGTTTGTATAGAAGCATCAATAATACTCTATAAACTACAATTCTGGATCTGGAATTTATTGGACAAAAATTGTGATTTTCTATTGAAGGCCATCATTTGAGCTTAGCTTATTTCACACAGTGATTAGTGTGTGGAATAACCTGCATATACAAAAAGGAGGATTTTTTTTTAGAACCTGAGGTGGCATCATCAGGAATTGGAGTGGTCTTAACATCTTTTTGTCTTCAAGCTTGGTGATCGGAAGCTGCTTACACCACATAATTACTGTATTCCATAATTTCTTCAATATGTAAACCAGAGTTGATTTCATTCTTGTCGTCAACTTAATAGGGGAAGATCAATCAAGATATTTGTATATAACTGAGAAAAAAAGTAAGCTTTCTATTGATACTAAAATCTCAGGTTTATGTGTGATTGTTGGAGTAGGCTGAGCATCAGGTAGTAGCCTTTAACAATAATTCCCCAAATCTTTGATGAATATCTATACTTCTATAAAAATCAGTAATTATCTCAAAAGTTTAATATTTATTAATCTCTCCCTGGAGATGGCAGTGTGAATGCAGTTGTTTGTAAAACCCCATGTGCACCTTGGCCGACTCAACCGACAACCTCCGTATTACTAGCATGGAAAGCCTCGACATTGAGCTAACAATAATCTAATGTTGGCAGATATGATAGATATCATCTGTAGTCTAGTGGGTAGAAAGTGTGTCCAATCGCTTTCTTTCTGGGATAGCATCAGAACGGTATATTTACAATCAAGTTTATATTTGTTTTAAAAAATTTTACTACTTATCTCTCCGGTACACAAGATGAATATTAGTCTTCTTTCCCATAGATGGCCAGTGACCACAGTGTTGAAAAAACCCAAGTGTCCGTAGCTGGACTTCGAACCTGGTAATCCCGTATACTAGCAAAATGCCTGTTATTGAGCTAACAGTTCAAGGTGTCCATCGCTTTCCTAGAAGATAACATCAGAGCGTACATTTACATTTTCATTTATATTTGTTTGATTTTTTTAACACTTTCATTTGATGACTTTCTCCAGGAAAAGATAATAAATATTCATCCTGTCTACCCTGGAGCACTAAGTAGTAACAGAGCTTCAATGATGCAGTGGCCTATTAATAGTTTTATTTTAAACTAATTTTTGCTCATAAAAACTTCCCTCCCCCGCTCCTGCCTGCTGCACCCGACCCCTCACAAATAGAGGTCACCAAGGTGACCTGAGGTCACCAGGTCCACATTAAGTCACAAAAGATACCTCACACACCTGCCCCTCCCCAACTGCACCTTACCCTGTCCCCTCCCCAATGCACCCCAACCCTGACCTCTCACTGCCCACCGCAACCTCGTCCGACTCACTCCACCACCTCCCAACACCCTAACATTTCCCCCAAACCCCCACCCTGTTCCCGCCTAAACACCCCACCCGTCACTTTCCCCATCCCCACCCTTCCTCCCCCTCCCCAACACCCACCCTTTCCCCAACACATCCCCAACACCCCACCCTTCCTCCTCCTCCCTAACCCCCAGCCTTCCCCTGACATGGGGGTCACTGAGGTCCCTGGGGTCCCCGAGGTCCTGGGGTCAACCTAGTCAACACGGGTCACCAAGGTTAACATGGACACCAAGGTCACTTGGTCACCAGGTCACATGGGTTCACCAAAGTCACATGAGGCCACCATGGGTCCATGAGGTCATCCACCATTCTACCTGATGCCCCTCCCCCGCTCCTGCCTGAATTGCACCTGACCCCCCCCAATGAATGGCACCAAAGTTGACATGAGGTTACCACGGTCACATGAGGTCCAGAAGCCCCCTCCCCATGCACCCTCCCCACTATCTACCATCCCCCTCCCCACTACAACCCTTACCCTTCCCTGGGTCCCCGATTGCACCCCACCCCAACCCCTCACCGACGCACCCGACCCCTCACCGGCTGCACCCAACCCCCTCCCGACGCACTCCACCACCTCCCAATACCCTAACCTTCCCCCAAAACCCCACCCTGTTCCTCCTAAACACACCCACCCCACCCTTCACTTCCCTTCTTACCGTTCCCACAACAACCCACCTTTCCTCCCACTCCCCGTCCCCATTACATGGGTCATCTGAGGTCACAATGGATCACCAAGGTCACATGAGATCACCAAATTCATCTGTGTCACCAAGTTCATCTGGGTCACCAAGGTCACTGGGTCACATGAGGTCCCCTGGGGTCACCAAGGTCACCTGGGGTCATTCAAGGTCCCCAAACCTGGGGTCACCAATGCAAGGTCACCTGGGGTAACATGGGGTCACCGAAGGTCACATGGGGTCACCAAGGTCCCACGGGGTCACCAGGTCACATGGGGTCACCAAGGTTCACATTAGGTCAATCCAAGATCCACATGGAGGTCAATTCCAGCACACCCACCCTTCCCCCTACACTTATGCACCGACCCGCTCCTGCCTGATGCACCCGCCCCAATGGTCTCAATGAAGGGCAACCAAAGGTGACCTGAGGTCAACAAAGATCACCTTAACAACACCCTCTCCGATGCCCCTCCAACTATCTACCACTCACCCTCCCCAGCACCTTACCCTCCCCCCTCCCCGATGCCACCCCACCCTGACCTACTTACCACCTCCGATGCACTACACACTACAATAACCTCTCCAACACCCCAACCTCCCCCAAACACCCCTACTTTCCTCCTAAACACACCACCCTTTCACTTTCCCCCTCCCACACCCCACCTTCACCCTCCCCCTCACCAACACGCCCCCCTTTGTCTTTCTCTAACACACCTCACCTCTCCCCTCCATATGATTCACACACAAGATGTATGGGCATTGGTCTTTTTCATGTAGTCAGGATTTGCATATCTTATGTATTGTTAAGCGATACAGCAATGATGCCAATATTTAATTAGCTCATTTTTTTTATTTTTTTTATTTTTTTTATCACAAATTTTGAAATGGGCAAAGATGCGCACCATAATGGGTTTTGCAATTCGTGAAAATTTTGCATGATTATGAATTAAACTTTTTTCAAAATATAGGTGCTTAACGCGATTTTTGCATATTAATTAGCTCATTTGCATATGTAATTCTCCCGAAATATGCCCAACTTCTACTCAGAGTGGCAAACTCTTTAATCTGCATTCCTTCCAACAAGTTAACAACATCATTATACGCCTTGATGGAACTCTCCAGATAACTTGTACACAAGCTTGGCGGGAAAGGGTTAAATTTTGACTGACATGAGTTCAAAGGTCACATGAGTCATCAAGGTCACAAGAGACCACCAACATGTCATCCCACCCGGCCCCCTCCTTTTTACCAAGTTACATCATCGTAGCCTTTACAGAACTCCGTGCACATGCAATATACTAACTAAAGGCTGAATCAATATTTCCCGATGAGGGGTGGTAACTCAAATTTTCACCAAAAAACAATTGGTTTTTTGCAATATTCAAAATGCTTTTGTCCATCTACTAATCACTTTCTGATTGGACATACAAAATCATTAATTTCATGTATAGTAAGAGAAAATCTTCAGTAGCAATGCTTCATGTTTATTATTAATTGTTAAAATCCCCAGATTAAAGAAGTATCTTGCTCATTTGGACGGCCTATAAATTATAACACTCGGCGTAACCCAATGCCACAAAAAGCAAAAATGACTACGGAACATCACAGACCATACACACTGAAGTAATTTCCAATAAAAAACAGTGTAGCAACACAGTGCAGCAGGTGCGCCATGCAGGGCTAGAAATTCGACGCTAATCCGCGAATCGATTCGCGTAAAGATTCGCGTCCGAATGTTCACACCGTAATCAGAGTTGATTCGCGTCAAAAAAATTCAGTCAAGAGAAAAAAAAAATCAGTCAGAAAAAAAATAATGCTTTGGCTACCGATTATATAGATTAGAAAATAGGAAATCACACAAATGAATTTTTTTTCTTCAAAGGACTCATGAATATCGTTCGACTTTTTTTGTCAAACAAACAAAATATGAATGCGAAAAGTCTACTTTACAATGACAGAAGTCCATACATATCTTTGATCACACGTACTGTTTTACGACAAATCATTAAAATTGACATGACCCCAATAAATTCTAAAACGTACTAACATTAATGCAATAATATAAAATCTTAAGTTAGAAAATAACCCTTTGTCTATTTTCCATTAGTTTTAACCAAATAAAACAAATTTGGTATCTGCAAATTCCAAGGTAATATTTCTCGGTATGTGGTAAATGGGGGGTGGGGGGTGTGGGGGTGGCTTTGCCTCCAGTGTTTACACCTTTTCAGTCTGCAATGTAAACAGTGATATGCGGGAAGTAAACTAGTCTGACGGTCTTCGGTTCTGTAGCGCTATGGAAATTTCTTGAGGAAATGCAAATTTTAGCATGTGGACGTTCACTATACTGATGGAGTTTGCTCAGGGGCGGATCCAGAATCCCCGCTCACTGGAGGGGGTGTTCCCAGAATAAATTTTCAAATTTGCTGGAATAATGGGCTGCGTAGTCAGCCATGTCGCCCTCGTTGTGTGTGTGTGTGCGGAGAGTGGGTAATCCCCCTTCCTGCGCGGAAGAGCTAAGCTCTTCATTTTTATATGGCAATCACACTTTCCCACTTATTGAGGGGAAATGAAGTTCATAATCACTTCTACATCTACGTGCCTGGAAAGATTCATTGTTTCAGGACAATTGGATCAGTACTCGAGTATATAAGTTTTATATCACAATTACACAGTGGAGTAAACAGTCACGCCGAGGCACACGTGAATTTTTGATATGAACGACGAGAAGGTCAAGTAAAGTGGAAGATAAAGAATTATGTAGCAAGGGACCAAGCGTCCTTAAAAAGTGATCGAGAAGCTCTATTCGGGCTGTCGAAGGGACGCACCATTAGACTTAAGGGGGGGTTTTGGAAGTTTTGGGTATGATCTTTGTCATTCGTAAAATATAGTTGAATGGTTACGCTTGGGTTTGAATTAAGCATAAAAGTGGTCATGGAGAGTTCGTATATCAAGCTATCCGGGGTGGGTGCTGGAGGGGGTATCCCCCTCCCTGCGCTTTGCGCAGAACCCTTGCAATATTTGCTTTCCAAACCACACTTTGCCTCATGCACATCTGCAGAACAATTGAAATTTATAAGTGGTTCACTTAAATTATAGGTGTGATTAGCATGTTTAAAAAGTAAATATAGTTGACAGGTTAAAGTTTTGTTTTTGAATTTCATAAAGTGGTCATGGAGAGTTTCGGATATCAAGCTGTGGTGGGTGGGTGCGGGAGTGGGTCTCCCCCTCCCGCCGCAATGCGCGGAACCCTTTGCAATGTTCACTTTCCAAAAAAAAAAAACATTTTCCCATGCATATTGATGGAAACAATTTTTTTGAAATATTGCTGATAATATGGATCAACATTTTTTAAAAAGTAAAATATGTTTGATGGTATCTTGTTTGATTAAGCATAAGTGTTCATGCGAGATTCGTATATCAAGCTTGGTGGGGGTGGGTGCGGGAGGTGGGTGTCCCTCTCCCTCGCGAGCGCTATAATACCCTTGCAATTTTTACTTTCCAAAACCATGTCCCCTTCCCCATGCATTTGATCGAAACACTTGAAAGTTATAAGTGGTTCACTTAAATTATAGGTAATGATTATGCATTTTAAAAAGTAAATTATAGTTGATGGTTAAGTTTTGGTTGAATTAAGCATAAAGTTGTTTCATGCAGAGTTCGTATATCAAGCTGTCCGGGGGGGGTGCGGTAGGGGGTGTCCCCCCTCCCGCTCGAAGCGCAGAACCCTTGCAATATTTCCTTCCAAAACCATTTTCCCATGCATTTGATAGAACAACTGAAATTTTATAAGTGGTTCACTCAAATTATAATTAGCATTGTTAAGAAGTAAAATAGAGTTGATGGGTTAAGTTTGTTTTAAGTAAGCATAAAGTGTTCATGCCGAGTTCGTAATCAAGCTTTCTGGGGTGGGTAGGGATACCCCCTCCCGTGCAAAGCGCGGAACCTTGCAATATTCCGCTTTTTTCAAAACACATTTTCCCAATGCAAATTCGATAGAACACACACACATGATAAGTGATTCACTCTACATGTGTATATATTCTTTTATGCTTATTAGGTATGACAGCATTTAAAAAGTAAAATATAGTTGATGGATTAAATTTTTGTTTGAATTAGCATAAAGTGGTTCTTCGAGAGTTCGTACATCAAGCTTGCCAAACAACATTTTCCATGTAAATTTGATAGAAACAAAACGTGAAATAATGCTTATAGGTATGATCAGCAGTTTAAAAGTAAAATAGAGTTGATGATTAAGTTTTGTTTGAATTAAGCATGAATTGTTCATGGAGAGTTCGTATATCCAAGCTTCTGTGTGCGGGAGGTGGTTCCCCCTTCCGAGCGGAACCCTTGCGATGTTCGGCTTTCCAAAACACATTTTCCCCATGCAAATTTGATAGAACAACTGAAATTTAATACGTGGTTCACTTAAATTATAGCTATAATTAAGCATTTTTAAAAAAGTAATTATAGTTGATGGGTTAAGTTTTGGTTGAATTCAGCATAAGTGTCATGGCCGAGTTCGTAATCAAGCTTTCTGGGTGTGGGTGAGGGGATACCCCCTCCCGTGTAAAGCGCGGAACCTGGCAATATCGCCTTTTCAAAACACATGTTTCCCAATGCAAATTCGATAGAAACACTTGATAGTGGTTCACTCAACATGCTGATATATGTTTTTAATGCCTTATCTAGGTATGATTGCAGCTTTTAAAAAAGTAAAATATATAGTTGATGGATTAAGTTTTGTTTGAATTAAGCATAAAGTGTTCTTCTAGAGTTCGTATATCAAGCTGACCAAAACACATTTTCCCATTTTCAATTTTGAAGAAACAAATGAAATAATGCCTTACGGTATGATCAGCAGTTTTTAAAAAGTAAATTAGTTGATGGGTAAGTTTGTTTGAATTAAGCCTGAAGTGCCCATGCAGAGTTCGTATAATCAAGCTGTTGGGTGGGCGGGGGTTGTGTCCCCCTTCCAAAACACTTTTCCCCATGCAATTTGATAGAAAACCATTGTATATAATGCGAAAAGTAAAATATAGTTATGGTTAACATTTGTTATGCAAAGTGTTATGGATGTACGTATATATCAAGCTGCCGGGGGTGTGAGTGCGGCAAGTGCGGAACCCTTGCAATGTTCACTTTCCAAAACACATTTGCTCTGCAAGTTGATGTAACAATATTATTTTAATAATGCATGACCAACTGTTTTTGCAAAGCAAAATCAAATTGTTCCGATGTAGTGCCGCAATGCAGCCATGTGCCGCATGAGCGATGCGGGTGTGGGTTTGGGCGAAACTTTGGAGTATTTTGTTTCAAGGCATATTTAAATTTCTCTTATATTATTGTTCCTGGACCTTCATTTAGGGATTCCTGAAAAGTTAGCTCTGGACTATATTTGCATACAACAACCACCATGATCTACTAGAGTATTAATAGTTAATAGACCCAATTTAAAATTGGCAAGTTAATATAAAAATATTAATAATAGGCGTACTATATTACTTTGAGTAATGGTCTGAAACTGGTGTAAGGCTAACTTTTGTGATGAAGCACGTTAACGTTGGTGCAAACTGTCCGTTTCATGCATGCGTAAAGGTAATGCAAGATTGGTCGCAACGTTCCAATGTAATGAAAATATTTCGTAATTTTCTAAAACCCGAGAAGCCCAAACACTTTAATCAGGTCTGGTAATTACCTTTTTTTTTTTTAAAACCCTTTTTTTATAAGGTGCGGGTAAAGTTTTTTAATAATTTCAACATGTAAAAATAATTTTTAGCTTTTTTCTTTTAGGTTAATATTATTGCCACGCGCCTCTCCACACGCAAGCAGACAGTGTGAGGACGTTAATCTTTTATGTATCTCAGTTCACAGCTCCGATCGACTCGTGCAACTTTTTTTGGGGGGTGTGGAACTTAGGGAAGGCAAATTTTCAATCTTATGTCAACCGACGCAATTTTTAAAACGAAGGGAGTGAGGTCCCCAATCAGTTCAATTGGGGCGGAATAAAATAATGAAGCAGTCATCCACCAATTCCGTAAAAACAATCCGGCGGCCGGGGGGGGGGGGGGGGGGGTGCCACACACCCCCAGATCGCGCCTGGAGTTGCCTCGGTGCCTTACATTGTAATTTGTTGTTTTTTTGCAGCAATATGAAGAGAGATTTCGCCACCTGTTGCAAATTCGGCAGGCTTGCAATGCTGCAGAATTCGGAATTGTGCATTTTGTGCCCTTAAATGCATCCGATTCTTGAATTTTTTTCAACTGAGTGCATTCCTAATTAGTACAAAATATTAAGAAAATTGAAATCATATCCCAAGCCTTATAATATTGATTTGTCCTTCCAAAGTCGCTTCGCCGTCTGCTTTTATAATCTATGCTGGATGCTGTATGAGAACTCGAGTACTATAGATCTGAAGAGATGGCAATTTTGGTTAATTAATCACTAATTTTATGTGATTAAAAGAACTCATACGTGGACTCATACTTGTAGATGAATATTGGTTGCTCTCTTCGGCAAGTAGTTCCTTGTGAGTAGTCGTCGATGCCCAGTAGTGTCACATTTCGAAGCACAGTTAGGCCTAATTAAAAAAAATTTCAGCTCAAATTATAATGGTTTTAAAACAATTAAGAATTTACTTCTGCCTTCTTTATTTAGATTTCTACAGTTAAAATACTGGTAATAACTGATGTTCACCTAACAGATAATTTACGCACGGGGGAATAAATTATATCCTTATCAATATATTCAAAATCTTACCGAAGTAGGTCTAAATCAATTGATTCTCGCAAAATACCTGGCGAGAATCAAACCTTATTCCCGAAAGTTACAACGAAATTGCACCCTGGCCATGGGGGGAAAAAGTTGGGAATTTGGGAAGCTCCTTCTCCGGGACATCTTTCAATCCCTCGCGGAAATGAGGAGGAGAAAGAAAAAAATTAAATGCGAGAGAGAATAAATAAAAATAAAGGAAATAAAATTGAAGTACGATTCGTCTTTTTTTCCAAAATTCCGGTGCTAAAATAAATGAATTCCTGAAAGTCCCTTGGGTTCCAATTTCACTGATGATTAAAGCGCACTAGCTTTCAACTATACTGATCTTTCATGACTTTTCAGCTCATGACCACAGGTAATCAAGTCACCCACCTGTAATTTCTGATTACAAATTTGCAATACCGGTGAAATTTTCTAAACTGAGTTCTAAACATTTGTTT
Source organism: Ophioderma brevispina (assembly GCA_023653785.1). Lineage (NCBI taxonomy): Eukaryota > Metazoa > Echinodermata > Ophiuroidea > Amphilepidida > Ophiodermatidae > Ophioderma > Ophioderma brevispina. Next base: position 18,742 of record JAMKCH010041487.1, read on the forward strand.
CGTGTCAAATAATATCATTATATCACCGCGTTGGGCCATGCCGTCGGCCATTTTGTACAGCTTTTCAAGCTAAAATGACGTATTTTAGCAATAAAAACACATGATAATTTATTTCGATTTCAATCTATATTAGTCATTTCTAAAATGATTTTTTTAAAATAATTTTGGGGGATTTTTAATTTTTAGCTTTTTAATTTTGTTTACTTGCAATTAACATATGAATGGAAGCTATGTTAACTTGGTTGTTTGGTTTGATCCATTTAATACATGGGGCGATTCTGTCACGTGCATGGCCGCTCCGCACTGAACTGATGTCCTTTTATTTAATAATTTGAAAAGAGATGTACTAGAAAAATACACAGAAAGAAAATGTGAATATTGATATCTGTCGATTGTGTTTTTTATTCACAGAATTGAAGGGGATCATAAGGGTTCTGACTGAGTCTTGAGGAGATCTGTACGGTAACCCGGCATGCGCATCAACTCACAAAAATTTAGACTGCGAAATAATAATGTGGCGGGCCAAGATGTTGACCTGGGAGGCTGGACTGGGGAATATTCGATCGAACATCACCTTGAGCTTTGTGGAAATGGTGCAAAGGGGACTTCGCATCCCGCTGGTCTGTCGACGTTGTGTAAGATTGATATCTTAATAATATTTGTCGTTCCTTTTATTCAGTGAAACGGTAAAAGTAAAACTTGTAAAGGATTATGGTCTAGTAATTACTTTTTTTTCCGTACCATAAACCACTAGGCGGTCCCCGGTTTCGCGATCACCTGGGTTTCGCGATCACCTGGGTTTCGCGATCACCTGGCATGAATGACCCCAGGTTTTGTGTGCCTTTGACCTGGAATGACCTCTGATGACCTCGTCATGACCTTTACAATTTTTGGCATCATCATAGCCCCCACCCACCAAGTTTCGTCTGGATACACCAAGTTTACCCAATTTGACCTCCGTTGACCTTGAATACCCCTGCTGACCTTGTTTTGACCTTTAAGATTGCTGGCATCAACACCCAACCCCACCCTCCAAGTTGCATTTCCATACACCAACTTTTCTCCATTTGACCTCCATTTTTTTGACCTTTGAAATGACCCCCTAATGACCTTAGCGTGACCTTAAAATTTTTGGCATCAACAATCGACTCCCCCCTCCAATTTTCATGTCCATACACCACTTTACCTCATTTGACCTTGAAGACCCCTGATGACCTTGCGTGACCTTCAAAATTTTTGGAATCAACAATCGCCCCCACCACGTTTCTTCTAGATACAACACCAAGTTTTACCCCTTGACCTTCTGGACCTTTAAATACTGACCCCGATGACCTCTGTCATGAAACCTTTCACATTTTTGGCATCAAACCGACCCCAACCCTCTCCAAATTTCATGTCCATACACCAATGTTTAACCCCATTTGACCTCATTTTATTGACCTTGATGCCCCTGATTACCTTTATCCACTAACCATACAACCTCTATCGTCTTCGACGGTCAAGAGGCAAAACCCACCCACCCAGTTTCAGGACACGTGCGACCCTCGTTCTCCGAGAAACAAACCTTTAAAACTCATTTGACCTTGAATTGACCCTGATGACCTTGTTGTGACCATTCAAAATTTTTGCATCAAAAGTCGAAAACCCCACCCTCCAAGTTTCATGTCCATGACACTAATGTTTTACCCTTTGAACTTGTTTTGACCTTGAATGAACCTCCGAAGACCTTGATCCACCTAACCAGAACAACCTCGTCTTCGTACTTTCAAGAGGCCACCCACCCACCAAGTTTTTCAGAACGTGCGACCCTCGGATCTCGGAAACAAACGTTTTTAAAACCCTCCTTTGACCTTGAATGACCCCTGATGACCTTGCCGGGACCTTCAAAATTTTCGCATCAAAAATCGACGACCCCAACCCTCCAAGTTTCTGTCCATACCTATTTTTTACCCCTTTGACTTTTTTTACCTTGAATGACCTCCATGACCCGTTGATCCACGACCAATTACTAACTCGGTCTTTGGGAAGGTCAAGGGGCACCCCCCACCAGTTTTTCCGGAACGTGCGACCCTCGGTCTCCGAGAAAATTGACACGGTCTATTTGACCACCTCTTTGACCTCGAATACCCCGATGACCTTTGATCCACTAACCATACAACCTCGGTCTTCTGACAGTCAAGGGGCACCCACCCACCAAGTTTCATCAGGGACCGTGCGGGCCCTCGGTCCCCTCCGAGATAAACAGACGGACAGACACTGAGACAGGCAGACCACCGATATTAATATATATATTAGCGATAATTGGACTTGCCCCAAAAACAATATCCTGTAAGTGCAAAAAATGTCGTCGTCGAAAGAAAATGAGCACAAGGCTTTCAAACTTACGTAAACCTGCTTATAATTTTGTTCAAAAAATAAATTTTCGTGTGGTGTAAAATCCCGTGTAAAAATTCAGCTTTTTGATAGGTATGCTAATCGCACTTGCTGAGTTTAATTCACGATTGCTCGCTTAATAAAAGTCATATAAAGCTCAGATCTCGCACAAATAACCCTAATATTTACCGTATTTTAGATTAAATACCGCTGGAAATTAATTTGGTCCTCAATAAAAATTATTTTGGGATTTTCTTTTTCAACCACTGTTCAATGCCTTTGGCACTTACGCTGTGTGTGTGTATCATAGAGCAACACGGGAACACATAGGCTGCATGTCAACGGTCACGTGATCCTCAAGGGAACTCCTGGGAAATCCCAATGAGTGTAAACATGATATAGACTCCCTGATGAGTTCATTGAATATTTAATTAGCACTATCTCTATGGCTAACTGTTTTTATTAATCGTGGTAATCTTCATGGGATCACAACTTTGGATATTTTGAGTGGGCCGCCTAATCATGAAAATTTATTTCATAAACAGCTGAACTATATTATTACTGATATAAATAATATACACAACACAAGCAATTTTTGGCTCGACAGAGGCACGACTTTTATTAGGAACACATTAAGTTGCATGGTGCAGGCCGAGAACTTTGACAAGGCCGGGGTTGTATGTAGATCTTTACAGCGCATCATACCGGCACATTCATAAACACCACAACATCACTCGGGCGCAATGACACAATAGCCCGCAACTCCAACCACGCTCCCACGTAACTTAGGTACTGATATCGATCACAAACACCGCCCTCTTGAATCTTCATAATGACGAAGTACCGGACCCACATGCGAATTTTATACACTGAAATCAGAATTACCCTCAACAAACAACTCCCAAATGACATTTACCACCAATTTCAAAATCCATTTCCATGAGATTCATCCATAAGATCACGCTTGCAAACCTGAAATTTAGAGCAATCAAGCAAGCCATAAAAAAACTAGTAGGGCTTTAAATAGCGGCAAAAGCGGCAAAATCTTCCACGCGCTGGCAAAGCTCTATTTACTACATTAATAGGCCAAAAGCATTAATCCTCAACATATTCCCTTCATGATATATTTGATGAAAATCTTCACACCTAAACCCTATTACCCTGGGTCAACGAATGTAAGTGACAAACAACAATTTAGCATGTTTTTTTGTTAATCACAGGCAAATTGCACGCTATTTCTTACATTCCCTGTACACAATGTGTTAATAGAGCGCCCTCTCATGAGAGTCTTTTGCACATCGCCTTTCCACATTTTTTTGTGTGCTTTTGTTCTTTCTTAATTTTCCAGGATAAATCTTAAGACTTTTCTGGAAATGATTGGGCAATACATAGAAAAGTGCCGATGAATACATTGTGGTCAAACAATGCGAGACTACCATCTGGCGGCATTGTTGTCACGGTCGGGCATTCATCTTGTGGTGTTTCAGTTGAAAGATAATCTTGGCACAAGCAGTCAATTAGTAGTACAATCCCCCATATTATGATCACATCATACTTTGGATTGACACATGCTTGCACAAAACTTCCCAATTGTGCAAAGTACCCTCTCGCTCCGCTCAGCTTAAGGCTTGCCTTCGACACGTGCCTCTGGTCCTGGTTGGGGCGGTCTTTGACAAAGACTACATAAGTCTATAAATATTGCCAAATGATAAATAGTGAAAGTCCCATGCAATTTTCTGTCATCAGCAAGCTCTGCAAGGCCTTCATGAAGGAACTGCAATGCCTATAACGAGGCACCAAAGCAATAGCAGCACTTTTTTTGAAGAGCACCCCCAATTTTCAAATTTGAGATATTTGTAGTTGTGTTGGTAATTGCTAGTAACTATTCCTGTGAATGGGTAATGCTCAAAAGTGGCAAATTTTTCAAAAAGCGATCGATTCGTATTAAGAATAAACAATTCTGTCCGTCCATTGTGCAAATAGTGCCACCTCACAAAAACGATCTCTAACTGACTTGCCAGAACCAACAGATCAACCAATGGGATGGTGAATAGACATGTACAAGGCACTATTTCCCGTGTAGTTCTATTGAAAGTGCGGTTCCAGCGCCGTTGATTAGTATCAGTATCCCATATCATTTATCCTAATTACGAAATTCCTTCTGCAATATGTAGACATGTTCGAGCTTTACCATTCAACAGGTATAGTTTACTAGCAGTGTTGTAGGACTCGAGTCCGAGTCTGGACTTGAGTCCTACAACCCCTGGGACTCGAGTCTCGATTTTGAAGGACTCGGACTCGGGCACCCGGGACTCGACTCGGACACTCATGACTCGAATCCTGTGCGGGGACTCGGCCCGAGTCCTTTAAAATTACCTTTTTTCGCTATCAAACTTTCATTTGCGGCGACTGAACTTTCCAAGTTTTACTTTTGTACAACGTTGACTCAACACAATCAGAACCAGAAAAGTAATTGATTGAAATTTGAAAGTACCGACTCCGCCGATCAATATTGACAATTATACCCATTTTTTTAGGTTCCTGCCACATTAAGTATCTATCGAAGTTCTTGCTTTCCAACCACACTTATCGACTCTATTCATTTTGTACTGTTCGGTTTAATTCTAATTTTAGTATTGATCCAAGACATCAATCTTTCATTGTACGCCCAAGAATATTTCAAATTTTAGACCTACGTGTATTGTGGTTGTTCGGCGTGCGGACTTTCGGTGGCATGCCGTTCCCGGGGGGGGCCACTTCTCATACAAGGGGGTATCATCCGTGTCCAAAGCAATCACAAAATCACCCTAAATA
>JAMKCH010041488.1:0-23818 GCA_023653785.1 Ophioderma brevispina
GACAGTAAGGAATATAGATTATAACATTCAAATAAAACGCCCATATATGGAAAAAGCACCCCCCCCCCTCCGACAAGAAATTTTCGCAATCCGAAAACATAAAAATCTTGAAATACATACAAATAAAAACCGGCAGTACAGTCTATGAACAAGGCTGTCTGGCCGAGCTGGTGAACTAAACCTCAGGCACCTGTGTGAATACAAAAATAGCTATGGCTGTAATTCAACTGTACGATAATGCGTTTGGTCAAAATCTCTATTGCTTTACAGTAATTCGCTGGCGATATAATTCTGATTCAGACTGGCTTAAACAAGACTAGAAGCGAGGTAGAGTAGTTTATCCTGTGAACTCTTTGAGGTACATACCACATGGCACAAACTCCTTGCTATAGGTACAATCTATGATGTGAAGGGATTAGCCGCGAATGAGAGGAATCGAAAAAAGGTGGATAAGCATTTGTTTTAACGTATAAATCAGGAATAAGTGTGTACAATTCCACATAACTGCTTTTCATTCTGTCGCAACAAAACCACCAAATATTGAAAAACAATGAAGTATTTGCCAAAATTTGTCTTACCGTCTCCCGCAAAACGATATACAGCGATGACGTCTCAAAATCTTACAATAAACAGCTGACTGTGGTTTACACGAGCCCAACGAATAAACAAAGATCAATAATGTTTGTGCTTGCGGTCAAACTGTATTGATTCAAGGGAATAATATCACGCTTAAAATCTGGGATATTCACCGAGAAAGGCTTTTTTATCTCAAGTCGGAATTGGATAAGCACGTAAGATATTAAAGAATCCGATACAAAGTACTGCCTTGTCCTTAATACACGGATTCAAGCCACCACTTGCAGATATGTTGGTGCATATTCCATGCCAGTAACAAAAATTACAAAAATATGAATTTTGATGATTTTTTCGATGTTTCGGTTTTAGCAAATCGCTGCTAATCCCTTTAAGTACATAGCGCAAGTTATTTATTTGCAAGGATTGGATTTCAAACGGGATCCGAGTCCAACGGCTTCAAGAAAACCCTGGTCTTCTTGCTGAAACACTTTGAGATCCAACGGTGCTGCTACGGACCTGATGGACATCGGCTGTGTGGAAAGCGTTTAAAAGGTCTTTTGCATTTGAACAGTTGCCAGCAATTCTTGCCAAAATCACAGAATAGCAATTGTGACAGTTCCCGAAACTAATTTAGTAACCGGTTACATGTATCAGAATATGGTTTATCCTCGGGTGACACTAGAATAGGGAAATTGAGGGGGAGGTTTTGTATGGGTAAAAAGTTGTCGAAAGGTGGCTTCTTTGAACCGCGTATGTGTTGGTAAGGTTTAAAATCTCCCCTTTTTAAACCCGTGAGTTCAATAAGTTCTATCCTACATCCACAACTTCAGGCTCGAATTTGGCGCCCTCAAAGTCAGTGCTGTCTATTAAAAATATTGTAGTTCATGTTATTTATCCACTAAAGTGTGTTTCAAACGTTGGAGGGATGAAGCCACAAAATAATGGGTAGTGGCTTACAAGATGTCATTGTGTCTGTCTGAGGAAAATCAAGGGGACGCTTTCTTTTTTTTGTTTCAATGGGAAATTTTATGAAATCATAGTATGCATCTAATTGGAGTAATTTCAGGTGCAGATATCCAAAGTTGACGGTTGGTTTCTTGCTTTGGTTTGTCTGATTGCTGTGGTAAAAAAATTAGTCATTTTCAATTTTGGGAGTGTTTACTTCTAAAACTATACTTCCTGTGAAAAGGACATGTGAATTCAAATACATTACAAATTCTATACATTCTCTCCACGTATATTAAAACTACGTTGCATAAGTAGTTGCCCCCATTGTGACCCATTTGAATATCTAAAAGAAGTATATCATTGTACGGAGAGTGTTACCTTGATGGAATCCCTACTTTGTTTGCTTGTTTTTTGGGTGTTTGTTTTGATGTTTTTAGTAATGTGGTAACATAAACACGCAAGGGTGATAACTGACGAAAAAAAGGTGAAAAGTATATCGATATCTGATAAAATCAGGGTTATAGTCAAATTAGCATGTTTATAGAAAAAGTTACATCAGATAAAGGGTAAAAAGGTACAGTACAAGCAATTTCCGCACTGAAACACAAGTATCAGGAAGCACAATCAGCTTTCATATTGAAAGAAAATTTAACAAAATCTGTAAATGAGATTATACTTTGACTTTCTAGCAGAAGAAAACAGAGGTTTTCACGGCCTTTAGGCCATAATCCGTCTATTTTTTTCTTCCTTCTCTTCTTCCCCCCAGACATAATGTGAAACCAGCGTCATTAAGAGGGGGGTCATGCAACGCTTTTTACCCAAACCAGGACAAACCACAGAAAAAAGCACAGATAAACTATTATGTAAAATAAACCAGCTCCATGTTACTAGTGGAACAAATTAAAATGACCCGCATTACACTTAGTAAAAACTGCCTATTTTACATGATCAGCTATCTTAACTGAAGGGAACTTAATAGAATTCTGTCAAAATTATATTAAAGGCAATATGCCAAATTCCAAGATGATCTACCAATACAAATAGAGTCTGTATGCCTTAACAGCTGCACATTATTTTTCAACACTTTCTTTTGTGGGGCCTTTGAATTTCTATTCGACCGTGGACAAATGCCTATCGGACAAGCCCACTATGAGTTACAAGAATGTCATCAGTGGCGTAAGGGGCTTTGCCCGCTCTGAGGGGGCAAATTTCCCAGTCGTGGGGAAATTTTCCCTATCAGGGGGTCAAAGGCCAAGTTTTTCCGGTCAGGGGCAAAAAAACCGGCTGATTTAGTATGATTTTAGCAAAGTTGCCCGGCCAAAGTCGTCAGGGGGTCAAACTGCCCTCCTGCCCCCCCCCCCCCCGCCTTAAGCCACTGATGTTCATTCACAAGGACACAGTTCAGTGGTTGTACTATACATGCATTGCCCTGAATGACCGGGTGTGATCTGGGTATCATGGGTAGCATACCCCAAAAAACAAAGGTGGGTATTTCCAAAGACATTGTTGAATGAAAAGCTACTGAACTGTGAAAAGGAATGAAATTTTCTAGATCATAGTGAAGATATCTTGTCATTTTGAATAGACATTTCAGAAGAGGAAATATTTGTATTTGCTATTATAGTACAATCTTGATCGAAGTTCTTGAATAGTAACAACGTGTCGATTCTCTTTTTGACTTGAAGTTTTGACAGCCGTGACACCAGCGCTTCGGTCAAAGCAAAACAATTCTCCTGAAAATATAATCATCCGCTGCCATAGTTTCTCTTTCAAATATAAGCCAACTCTTTACCTAAGATAAGAAGCCTTATCTTTCAGACCAAATAAGCAGCTTATATTTCCACATTATCTATTTAGGGATCATCAGCTTTTCCATTTTTTCGATATTTTTTTATTTGCGCGGCGTGAACCAATACTGCTTTGGAGAAGAAATGCAATGTCGACATATTACAGAAAAAATGATAATCTTATATACATTATATTCGCTCCTCCAATAAAACACACACAACACACACACACGCGCGCGCTGCATTAGGCAAAACACGAGACTTCCCACGCAAATTCCACTTTAAGGCGAGGAAAAAAATCCGGTTTTAACAGGCGGGCGGGGACCTTTCAATTTAGAGTGCGGTCGGTCGGGCGATTTTGTTCCTCGGAGGTTAAAATGGCCTAAAATAATCCAAAATCTGAAAACAAACTCTGAGATAAAGTGAACAATTTGTACAAACATATTTTGTTTTAATTAGCCAAATTATAAATCTTGCCAAAAAGGCGGATTTGGCAACTAAAAAAAATCCAAAACGCAAAATCGGATCGGTCGGGCCCGTTAAAAACCGTTTTTTTTCGTCAACCTCAGAAGTAATTATATTTTAAAAGTCAAAATGTCTGGCCATAGTACGTGTGTGATGTTCGCGATTGGCTAGATTTTTGAAAGTGATGTTATTCCACAAAATTTGGATGAATATGAAATATATTGGGGGGCGGATGTCCAAACATTTACACATATGATGTCAAGTCAAATATTGGGCAGTCTGTTTATAAACTCACAAATTTATTTTTTTATGAATCTATATTATTGAATATCCCTAAATCCCTTAACTGAATTTAATAAGCACTTTTGAAAAGAAGGGGGGGGGATACTGGACCACATTCAGTTTGGTGAGTGTTACCGTTTGAAAGGAATAAGAAAATACCCAACTGTAAAACTTAGACAAGAGACACTTGAATCACTGATTCACGTTGAAAGTATATTGACAGTACATAAGTTATATCAATATCAATTGGGAGGGAATTTGAAGTGAATGCGGCCTGCATGTTTTTCAATGTTTGCGACAAGATCATAAAGAAGACATCTTATAAGTCGTTTATTTAGATGTATAAGAAAAGGTTGAAATAATTTGAGGTGCCTTAATTCTTATCCTTTTGGTATTAATAAATACCAGGTCCCATGACGGGGTGCGGTGTTCAATGTTGAGTATATCAATCTTAAAATAATTCGTGTCGCCAAACCGAGTGCATAGACTACGTTTATGCAAGTGGTTTCTGACCTTTTTTTCTTAGATGGCGGCCTTTTGTCTTTCAGCTTTGTTGTACAATGCCGTTTTGCACCAGGTTCCACCAAGATGTTGTAGTTTGATAAATATCCTCTACAATTTTATATATCTACCCACTTTTGAGAAGACGAAAATGTGTCAACTTTTCTTGCACCAGTAGGTACTTTCAGGAAATCATGGACGTTTACTTACAAGTATATGGGTTGTAAAGGTGGTTTACGACAAAATGAAAAAAACAAGAGTTGTTCATTTGCAAAACAGAAACGGAAATGATTATCACTGTAAACTGCCGAATTCTATCCTACATGCGTAATTTAGCAAGGTGCCGTTAAACTATAGTTACCAAACATGCGATAATCTACCGGATTGGTCATAGTAAAAAAGAAAACAATATGTAACATAAGCATTGGCGTTCAAACCAAATCCCACTAAAAATATTTCTCATATTCGCAAATTAAAACTGGTATTGGGACACCCACACCACCTCTGAGACTTGAACATCATACATACTCAAAGAATGCGTTTCATGTCTCATCTTCTCTTCCATAATTAGACCGAGGTATACGTAAGCAATATCGAAAATATCCCTTCTACATCCCGCAAAAAAGACATAGTGTTCGCTTAAGTCGTAGAAAGAGAACCGGTAAGTACAATTGTACAGAGCTATGTTGATTACAGGTCCACCAAATAGGAATCTGGAAAGATTACATAATTGCATCAACCGAGAGTATAATAACCATTTGACCTTCCGATAGGATATGTCACATGACATAAACATCTAGATAAAATGTTTTTGAAGATATATATCCTACTCGTAGCTATTAATCATTAAAGTATTTACCTGTGAGACTAAATTCATGTTCCTCTGTCATCACAGAATTACGTCAATGCAATTATGGCAAAGCAACTTAAAGGGAAATATCATGATCGTGAATTGCGTTTGAGTTATGATGTTTTAATTTGCCAGAGTAATAATATGATGTCACGAAATGGTAATAAAGAAAAAGATAATGAACATATCTTTGAAAAGATCTCTGACTAGCGTTTTTTCGAGGAACCATGAAAACAAAAGGTTACAGATGCTTTACGCAGGGGGGGCGTTTTTAATTTCAGGTTAAATTAACCACCAAATATCATTTTTGCGTGGTGTGGATTTGATTAGCCTGATATCTTTTGCGTTGAAGACGTACGATTTGTACATTTGTGCGCTCACTGTAAAAACACCCGATGTGTTATCAGGTTGATCTTCCCCCATTTCGCTCTCATTTCGTTTACTGTACGTGCTATTTTCTATTGAAACCGCGTAAGTGCTTTTTGACATCATATAATCGATTGTTGTCCGCTTTTTATCTTACCAAAACAAACAAATGGTTTGGAATGTGTATTCCTATTTCTTGACATCTACAAGTGGAATTAGTATTGTAACACACAACGACCCAGGCCTCTCGTGTTATTGATACGATATTTAGGTCAATACACGAATGCCTTGGGTTACATGAGGTTACTGGAACTTACACTAATGCGCGAAACAAAACTGTGACCTAACTTGAACACACACACACCTCAAAAATCACGACCGATATTTGGAGACATCCATCGCAGTATTTCTTGAACGTATAATACTATTTAGCAGGTAATGGCTGAAGAAATCTGCATGTTCTAGATGTATCTGATCCATTTCAGTGGAACAGGCAATGGCCTACTTTTGAAACTGTATCCTACTTTGGAATTTGTAACTTAACAATGATCAGCAAAATCGCGTGTTGTTATTAACACATATGAGTAATACAATTGATCTTCATGTTGTGCATTTTCCTTTTTTTAATATAAATCGTTGTCTAGTAATCACCTGATTAACGGTGACTGTAAGTTTTTAAAATAGCTGAAAGTTTACATTTTTAATTAAGACACTTTATCCCAGCTTGGAATATTTTCTTATTTACTATGGCAGAAAGTTGTTTTATTTTTTTTTGATTTTTTGTGTCATTATCGTTTTGTGTTTTGGTTTACTTTTTTTATTATTTGTTTGTCTTTGTGTTTTGTATTTGTCACAGGCAGTATAGAAATGGCTGATGGTTTGCATTACATCTTATGAGTTCACCCTTGCTCAAATTTGGAATATTCTGCTGACTGGTCGTATGTCTGACCTGCTCAATGCACTTTCCGAACTCATCCGGACCGGAAGGGCACCATGTCACAACTGCGCATGCGTGAATGAAACCGAAAGGCTTCTTGTGGAGTGTCAGTGATGACTGTTGACTGGCGCTTCATATTTAAAAACAATAGAAACCCATTGCAACCGAAAAAGTGCGTAACCGGTGAGATGCATGTGTTCTTATTTTGAAGCATCTCCTAATATAACATCATCATTGAAATTCAAAAGTGCAAATAAAAATAAATTGAATTTCTGGGAAGTTGAGGTTGGTGTGACAAGATGACCATGTTCAAAATTAAACAGAAATGTGTGCTTTTGAATTCCACCATGTGTAATATATCTGACATGTGACAGATACGACAAATATACTTTATAAAAGATGATCATGTGATGAGGAAATCATTTTCTCCCACTGTTAAAAGGGCTTCAAAATGACGTTTTAGATATAAAAATATGACATTGAAATTCACATGTCGGCTTTTGTTACTACCGATCAATAAGATAACGATAATTATTTATTATTAGGTAACGAATCATGCTGCCATAATAAATTTGATTAAAAGGTTTCCCAGGGGTGAAGCACCTTGAAGTTCAGATCGGAGGCTACAGTGATAACAAAAACCTGTCCTTAAAGTGGTGATGGAAGGGTAGCCAATAAGTATGTACAGTGTTGATTAATTCAGTCTAATAAGTCGGCAGTGAAAAATGTAATATGGATTGAACGATAGCTAAAAATGATTGTTTCTCTCTCCCTCTTCTTTCCTTGTTCAAAACTAAAATACCACCACTCTAAGGTATAAAACGTGGAAATCGTAAACCTAATTTAAAAATTTACAGATAGCTTTACCTTTAGATGTGATCTAAATAAAGGTAAACGCTTAATTACATATTAAATAATGTTCTTATTAAGTATGACAGCTACTTTATCTTTGAAAAATGCGGTATTATCAAATTTAAATTACTTAGTTCTACAGGTAGACCTTTATCAATCTTTCCGTGGAGATGGCAAGCGTGACACAGATGTTGAAAAAAAAAACATGTGCGCTTGCACGGACTCGAACCGGCCATCTCCGTATTACTAGCACGGCGCTCTTACCAGCCATGTTTAGTAACGGTGTGATAGATTTATTTGTATTTCTTTGTTTTTTTTACATCCAGGACCCCTGGGGCCACCCCTCAACTCAAGGACTTAGCCTTAAAACTATACTATCAGGGGCATATTTCATCAGATAGCATACTTGCTATTTATATTAAATAAACCGAGTTAAACAACAATTCTATTATCGTTTACGCCAAAAGTAACATCAAAATGGATCGTACGCAATGATAATTGGAACAAAACAGAAATCCCGATGAAGCAAATGGTGCTTTTCCTGAGATCTACGGGAAACCTGCGACGTTTCCGTATAACGGAAAGCGAGAATGCCTTTAGAACAACAGTAAAGCATACTTGCAATACCTATAAAATAATGTAAGTAAAAGTGCTGCGTTGTTTTGTGCATAGCGTGCGAAGAATTTGCGGCCCTGAGGGAGGTACAGCAACATGGTGATACATCTAGAAACGGGAGTCTAATTCAAGCGAGTAGCCCAACCAAAATTGCTGATTTTATGGTGTAGTGTAAAGGTTTTAAAATCCGCGATCTTGATCTCGGAAATCAAATACCTTAATATGATTAAAGGTACACTGAGGGGAAAAAAAATATTTGATGTGTTTTTGTATGAAAAAAGATAGGTCATTTCCATTTTGAGCTCTACATTACACCCTCCGGTAAGATGTTAAAATCAGCTGACAGTTACAGTTTCCATACATGTTAGTTCATATTTCTTATACTTGGCAGAAAGTTGTTTATTTATTTTTTCATTTATTGTTTTGGTGTTTTGGGGTGGGCTACTTTTTTGTTGTGTTGTGGGTTTCGTGTTTTGTATTTTTGCATTTTTTAAATTTGAACGACGTATGTGGACAAAACGTTGTATTAGAGTTTGATAACTGGCACCAGTACGCCTTTTTGAGTTCAGACATTGCATGCGCATTCGGTAAATTTGTCAAGGTCAAGTATGAATTTTATACTTTGGTACAAGGCGAGCCCTGTAAACTGAACGGCGTCCTTCATGGGTTTGTGATTGCTGCAAAATGCACAGCTGGCAATGTCAATGTGATGGGAAACCATTGCAAGCTTGTGCCGTTGTAGAAGGAACCATTGTCCGGCTTACTCTAGTCCGGGAACAATGGTCAAACAATAGGGCAATCGATTCAGTTGGACTCTTTACGCAACTTTAGTTTGCACGCTTTATTCCGTTATCGTTATGGAGCCCCGGACTATGGCTCCACCGGACTATACTGCTTTCACACCGGTGCAGAAGTAATTATAGGGTTCCGCCTTACTCACCTCCGGTTACAATGGTTAAGAATAGGGTACTCGATCAGTTGACTCTTCGCGTAACATTCGTCCACTTTATTCTGATGTCGTCTACGGAGCCCGACGTGGTCCCGCCGGGCTAAATTAACTCCACACCGGTGGGAACTGAGTGATCCCCCCCCCCCCTCCCCGACAACATTAAACGCGAATAAACGTGGCCTTGTAAACAAATGATGCTATAAGCACCAATGTGGAAACACAATAGTTGGGGGCCACAAGGACACGTATTTCATGACACGGGACATGCTGGTATGGGTTACAGTTGAAGGGCTTATGCTTTCACTTTGCTCAAATGCGTTCGCATGACATGGCTCAATCAATTTCGATATTCATCATGAACCAATAAGTATACCATATCCCGACTGCGCGCGCGGTGTATGAATTGTGGAATGTCTGTGGAAACTGGCGGCCGTGAGTGTGGGATCATGTTTCATCATTTAGAATACTAGAAAACCCTTTGCAACTGGACATAACGGTGGAGAGGATGTGCTTTTTATTTGAAGCTTCTATATAACATCACTCGTGATATCAAACGTGCAAATAAAAGAATTGAAAATTTCTGGAAGTTGAATTTTGTGTGACAAGCTGACATGTTCAAAATAAAAAAGCAAAATATGGCTTTTAAAGTGCACCGTGGTACTCTATCTCAATGTGACAGATACGCAAATATACTTTACAAAGATGATCACGTGCTGATGCAATCATATTCTACCATGGGCATCAAACTTAACGTTTCTTGAAATGAAAAATGACATTAAAATTCACATGTCGGCTTTTGGTACTATCCGATCAATAACATAAGGATGATTATTATTTAAAAACGAATTAATGTGCCTATAATTGATTAAATGCGCGTATGTTTCCCAAGGGGTGAAGTACCTTAAGTTCAGATCGGAGGCAATTGCATGTTAACAAAACTGTCCTTAAAGGTCTATGGAAGGGTGGCCAGAATGTATGTACAATAGTTGCTTTATCGAGTCTAATAAGCTCTACAGGGAATTTGAAAAAAAAAAAGTACAAATTATCTAAATGATAGCTAAATATGGAGTGATTTCTCCCTCTCTTTTCTCTCCTCTCTCTCTGATCTCTCTCTCTCCTCTCTTTTCTCTCTCCTCTCTCTCTTCCCCTCTTTCTCTCGGCTCTGTTCAAAAACTAAATACCTACCAATATAGTTACAGAAAACGCTGGAAATCGTAATAAAGTTAAATAGTTAAAACTTTTAGAAGTGATCTACATCAAAATAAGAGCTATCTACATATTAAATATTCTTTCTTATTTCAAAATATGAAAAAGTTCAAAACACTGCAATTTTAATTTTAATTTATAAAATTGAAATTTACTTAGTTCTCCAGGTTAGACAAGGAGAATAAGCTATTAATCTTTCCTGGAATTGGTCAGCGGTCACCAAAAAATAAAATAAAACAAAAATTGCTCTTGGCCGGACTCGAACCGGAAATCTCCGTATTATAGTCACGCGCTTCTTACCAATGAAGATAAACAAGGCCGATTTGGAACGACGGGCGATAGATTATATTTGTTAATTTGTTTGTTAGTTTACACCCCAATCAAGGCTTAGCCTGAAATAACTAGTCATTACAACGAAGGTGATCAGCCTTGGCAAACGCATAAGTGCTATTCATCATAATAAAAACGAGTTAAAGCAACACAATTAAGCCACAATCTGCCACATCCCTAGTCAAAAATGTACATCTAAAAATGGATCGTTACGACTATAATTGGAACAAACAGAAAATCACAGATGAAGCAATGGTGCATTTCCTGCCATCTACAGGGCAACCTGCGACGTTTACGTATAAATGAAAGCGAAGAATGCCTTTGTGAACAAACCGTAACATACTTGCAATACCATGAAATAATGTAGTAAAGTGCTGCTTGTTTTGGTGCCATAGCGTGGCAGAAGATTTGCGTCCCCTGAGGAAGGTACAGCACCACATGGTGACAATCTATTGAATAAGGTGAGTCTAATTCCAGAGGGTAGCAAACCAAAATTGCTGATTTTATGAGTGTAGTGTCAAAGGTTTTAAAATTATCCGCTGAGCTTGATTCGGAAATAAAATTTGCCTAATATGATTAAAGGTACACTGAGAGCTGTTTTTGCGGGGAACATTAAAATAATTTATTACGAAAAATATAGATCATTCCTCGTTCTGCTGAATTTGATGAGTTTTGACGTACAAGTAAGTGCCATTGAAATGGGATTGAGCCATGAAATTGTCTTTGTATCAAAGCCGGTAGAAGTTTGTTTCAGCATGTGGATAGGAAAACTGTTCTATCGACTTGTACAATTTGTATATTCCATCTAGACTTATATATTCCGCCGTGTTACCATAAGCTGTTCAAATTAAACCCTCATCCGTGTTATTAGGAGTTTTTATTCAATTGAATTCCGCTGAATTGAGATTAATTTGATAGAAAAAAAATGAGATTTGATGATATCAAAACCTAAATTAAACACGGTCTTAGATCATGTGTATTCGAAACCCAAGTGCAAAACGGGAATGTCTTAAAACTGACTTCGCTTTGATTTCAAAGCCCCAGGATTTGCAAGATAAAAATGAAATTATGACAAGGAATATAGCACACATCTTCATCATCATCATCATCATCATCATCATCCATCATGATCATCATTATCATCATCCTCATCAGCAGCAGCAGCCAGGTAAAAGTATGTCCAATAATGTAAAAATCAGTGTAAATAGTGAGGTTTTGAGAGACACTGGCACATGAAAAATAGTACGCCCTCTAGATTTTCCAAAGTGATATTTTGGCATTGTATAAAGCTTTATATACGTTTGCCCCTCACCTGAAATAAAATTAAGCTAAAATCAGCGCGATTATGGGTAAACAGAAACAATCTTATAATTAATGTCACGGCGACATTATTCAGCAGACGACGCGAAAATGGCATGTAACACTAGAAAACACAAGCCAGAGTAGATTATCACGGCATATACCGTGTTTGAACGGTCTGTGGACCTTGTGGTTTTAATATCAATGAGTAACGAGTCGATTGATATTTCATGTAATAGACACCATTTGTTGATTAAAGTTGGCCTAAAAAATACCGGATGTCTGTAGCCTCTATTAATGTCCCTCTTCTCTTGCTTGTGGGTATATTATTTTTATGGGTAAAGATCAGAGAGAACGCTTGTTTCAGCATTTGGAATAGGAACTGTCTATCGACCTGTACATTTGTATATTCCATATAAGCTGTTCAAGATTTAGCGCAATAAAGGGATGATTTGGGGAACCGGTTACTTCGTTACGGACGTTGAACCAAGGCGATCCATTATTTTAAGTGGAAGAACGAGGCCGGAGGCGGATTCTTCCACGCAAAAATAATGGTTGTCGCCGGGTTCATATTCGTCGTTAAAGAGGAAGTCCGGTTCCCAAAAATCATACCTTTGTCTCATTCTTAAACAGCCACTTATCATTTAAGGTCATCTTTAACCAATTTCGCGATATTTTACGTCTTAAAGACAACGAGCCGGACTGCCATCACCAAGTGAAAACAATCGAAAAACCCGCTGCAACGCAACGATCATACGCATCGAGACGCAACGTTGGCAGGCGCGCGCGAAAGTAGCAAAACGCGGTAAACGCAAGCGCTTCAAACTAAAAAATAACGTTTTCAATACGCAGTGCGTACTTCCTGGGTGTCCAATTAAAAAAACGAATTGAACCCGGGGCATCAGCCATGAAATTGCTTACATTCACAGGCTGTTTAAGAATAAACTCAATCCGTGTTTTAGGAGTTTATTCAAGTTGGAATATTCCGAAAGTGGGGTGATGATAGAAAAAAAAATGACATTTGATGATATCAAAAACATAAATTAACACTTAGATCATGTGTATTCTAACGACATGTGCCCAACATGGGTACGTTGTCTTAAGGATACGAGAACTCTGCTGTTGGATTTCGAAGCCCAGGATTTGCAAGATAAAATGAAAATTATGACAAGAAATAGAACACATCATCATAATTCCTCTCATCATAAGATCATCATCATCAAAGTATTTGATGAGCACCTTATACAGCAAACAGTAGCAATAAGAAATGGTACCTAATAGCAAAGAATACAACAGAAGACTAACACCAGAATCCACAGTTGGGAAAAGGTATGTTTTCAGCAAATGTTTGACTCAGTCACCGACCCCAGACTCTCTGCCTTAGTGGAAGCTCATTTGCCCCCCCCCCCCCCTCCCCCACCCCTTAGTTTTCAAAGCAGGACTCTATCCACCTTAGTGGGAAACCATTGCCTAGTTGTCCAAACGCAGACTCTCTGACCTCGAGGCCCCACAGGAAGCTTCATTGCATAGTTTCAACGCCCGTGGCAAAGAAGCCTCCAGTCTTTCACTTTAATGACACACTTGCGTAATTTTAAACAAAACATGGGTGAAGTCACCAATGATAAACGGTACAGGTTCTTTATTGATTTTTGCGTACCGTGAAAAATGGCTATTTTGTTATTACCTATTGGATGTACACAATCTATGGCAATACTAGTACTGCACAAGTTTTGTCGCCAACTTAACCTTTGTGTTTTTACAAATATCAGTAGCTTCCCCCAATTCATTGCTTCCAAATGGAGTTTTGGTACAGGGACTGAGTGAACTTAGAGATGAAACATGGACCATACTCTTCATCTCTCTACTAAATTTTTTTGATTTGTTTTTGTTGACAGTACTGATCACAAATGCATTTACGAATGTTTCATCCTGCTAGCGATCTTCACATATGACTTACCAACGGTTCAAAAATCTCCAGGGAAGCAGCATTGTGGGAAGCTACTGATATATAGTAACAATGAACTTAACACGAAAGACAAAGAATGAATAGAGGCATTAATCTAAAGGCGCATAATGTGTCACTTCACTTGTAATATCAAACTGCTACTGAAAGGTTTTATAGTGGAGCGATATTTTTTAGAAATTTTAAAGATGTAAATAAGGAGCATTAAGGACCGGTAAACGAAAGTTATAGGTGTTACTTTGAAATCAATCAACTTAGCAACAGTCGAGACCACTATCAATCAGTATCACTTTCATTCGTTTTTGGATTGTTTTTAAAGTCTTTCACACAAGACTATGTGATACCGGCCGGTATTTGTCATGATACGTAACAAATATGGCGTATGTTTAACTAATACAAAATGCATTACAGCAGGTGATTTAACAAAGAGCGCATGCAATTACCCTAACCCCGGTGAAAAACATCCGGTTGGCACCTTTTCTTCTATTTATTATGATTAGATTTCTCCGGTGACTTCGTCAAGCTCCTGAAGGATGAGAGCGCAAAGAACTCACTAGCGCGATAGCTTGCTGACCATTAGTTACATTTTGTCTTCCCCAAGCTCCCTCAAAATAGAAATCTGAGCTACATTACGTATTCTTAGCAAATTAAAACACCTCGGGTCACGTTAATAGGAGACCCCAGGTTGAAAAGTATGTTTACTATACTACAGCATGTATGACCAAACGCATTTTATTTGTGTGGCGACTTGGTTAGTGTAAGTTTGCAGTTTGCACTTAGTTACTATCTGAATAACACGTCCCCAAGTGGAACCAATGTGCATTTTCTATTTGTTTGGGATTAATCCACGTTAAAATCCTCAACCACACTAGATAAAGGATTTCGTTCAGTTTTTTCTTTTTATTCTCCTTTCTTTTAAATTTTCTTGTGTTTTAGTTTGTTTTTGTTTTCCTCTTGTACAATATACGGGTACTAAGTAATGATTTATTCTTATTCCAATCTCCCATTTATTTTTGTCTATACTGGACGCAACAGATTTTCAAAACCTTCCAGCGAGCAATATCCTGAAAGGATAGTTTTATGAAAACCCCAAGATTGTTTGGAGACCAAGGTTTTCGGTAGGTAAATATTCCCTTGATAGAGTCAAATAAAATTGTCACGATCTAGCAGCAAAGGTAGAGTAGTCCCCCTATCTGGTGAACTTCTGAGGTACATACCACATGACACAAACTCTTGATATATACAATTTAATGATGTGTAAGATCATGCGACAAGTATTGAACCGGATGGATTTCAAGACGGGAATCCGAGTCCAAACCTTTGCTTCTGTTGAGTGTGGAATCATGTTATCTCCCATGACGGAGCAGATTTTGTATGGTTGAAAATTGTTCGAAAGGTTGACCTTCGTAAAAATCGCGCCCTTTGGTGGGAAATATCTCTGTATGTGTTTGTACGGTTTTCAAACATCTCTTCTTAAAAGCGGATTTCAATAAAGTTCTGTCCTATATCCACAACGCCAGGCTCGAATTTTGGCGTCACTCAAATTCAGCGTTGTCTATTGTAGTTCTTTTACATTCATCCCTAACATTGGTTTCAAACCTGGTACGAATGATAGCCCAAAATACAGTCTGTGGCTTTTCAAGACGTCATTGGGTCCATCTGCGGAAAAATCAAGGGACGCCTCTTTTTTTTCGTTTCATTGTACATTTTATGAAATCTATATATATTTATACTAAATTGGAACAATTTCAGTGCAGAATTCCAAAGTTGACGGTTTTTGTCTTCTTGCCTTTGTTTTTTGTCTGATTGCTGTTTTGTAAAAAAATAGTTTAATTTTCAATTTTGGTGAGGAATTTTTTACTCCTAAATTATACTTTCCTTTGAAAATGACTGTGAATTCAACTTCTTACTAATTCTATACATTCTCTATGTATACTTAAATACGGGCATGCTGTGTTTGCCCCATTAGTGCCCCTTTTTTGACATATCCTAAACGAAGTATTCCTTGTACGAAAGTATTACCATGGTGGAATCCCTACTTTTGCTTGCTTGTTTTTTTGGTTGGTTTTTGTTTTTTCTGTTTTAGTAAGGATGCCTGGTACCATAACACCCCAAGTTGAAACCAACTGATGACACGTAATTACGATGCACTGATAAGTCAGGTGCTTATATTCACATATCGTATTTTTATAGAAAGTTTTACATCAGATAAGGGTAAAAAGGTACAGGTACAATTAATTCCAAGAACCGAATGAAACACCAGTATCCGCACAAACAATCACTTTCACTGTGAAGGAAAATACCTCCAAAATCTGTAATGATATAACTTTCAGACTTTCTAGCAAGATAGCAGAAGGTTTGCCACGCCCCTTTAGGCCAAATCCGTCTAAAATTCTTCTCCGACATAATGCGAACCCTACCAGTCATTCAAGAGGGGGTCATTCAACGCTTTTTTACCAAACGACAACCAAAGAAAAAAATGCACAACAAACTATTGTGGTTAATTAAACCAGGCTCCATTTTACATAGTGGAACCAATTAAGTGACCCGTATTACACTTCTAAAAACTTCCTAGATTAAATAACAAACTATCTTTGCTTAGGACCCCTATGAGAATTCTTTGTCAAAATTATGTGCCAGTGCCTCTTAAAGGTCCAAATTCAAATTCCCATCAATGAAGCTACAATAAGCATAAAAATCTTGGATGCATTTATGAGCTACACATATTTCAACCCTTTTGTTTTTTGTTGTACGGGTTTGCCGACTGATCTTAGAGTGCGGATGCTGTGTTTGGTCTTCAAACGCCTCCTTGAGTCATATTTTTTCCTCGTTAACATGTTTCTTCTTTTGTTTTGTATATTCATTTGTGTTTGTAAAGCGCTCTGTTCCTTGTGGGAGCGCATATAAATGCTCTGTAATAATAAATAATCATAATAATCGTATCGACATTCTTTGAATAGTAACAACCGCGATGCTCTTGATTTGTCTTTGAACACATTTTGACACCAAGTGACACCAGCGCTTCGGTCAGAAGCAAAACACGCATAGCTTTCTGTGCCTGAATTTGTCAAATTCTCCTCATAATATAATCATCCGTTTCCATTAAGTTTCCCTACATTAAAGCCAACTTCTTTACCTAAGAAGAGAAGCTTATCTTTCAGACCAATAGCAGCCTTTATTCTTTTCACCTATCTATTTAGGGTCAATTAGCTTTTCCATTTTTTTTAATTTTTTTTACCGCGGCGTGAACAATACAGCTTTGGGGGAAGTAAATGCAAATGTCGACCGATGCAAGTAAAATGATATATCTTATATAACTTATATCCCTCAACCAATAACACGCACACACGAATTGCATCGCAAAACAATGTAAACTTCCTCGCGAATTCACTCAAAGTAATTATGTTTAAAAGCCACATCTCTTGGTCATAGTGCGAAGTGCGAATATTCCCGATTTGCAACATATTTGAAAGTGTGTTTTCTTTACCAAATTTTGAGAATATACATGTATTGCTGGGCTGGGAATGGTCCCCAAACATTTATCACGTATGCATTTAAAATTTGTCATATTTATTTTGGCATGTCTGTTTTAATAAAATGTTACCAATAGATTGTTCATGATTTTATTATATTTTATATAAGGCCTACCTTTTTGATAACAAACCTCTGACATTTTATAGTTACGATACGCGAAAGAATCAAATGTAATACAGAAGTATAAAAAAAAATTACACTTTTTGTCTTGCAAATTTCTCAAAAGTGGCTGGTCATATCAAACTATTTTGAAAATATTAGAAACCTGGTAAATCGGCGTTGAAACAAGCTTCAAAACAAATTGGCCCGTGTGAAAAAATGGTCAAAACCAATATAAACCCCACATTATTCCGTGGGGTAATCATGGGACAACAAAATTCAATACCAATGGTGAACTATAATCGGCCTATCTTACGTAACAACTACTTACCTCTCTTCAATTTTTTGAGTGAAGTTTTACCGTTTGAAAAATGATGCGAGAATATCTCAACTGTGAAAGTGACCCAAAGAGACACTGGAATCGCTTGAATACCCATTGAAATGTCATGTCAAAAAGGGAGTTTTAAATTGAAATGGGTTGTTTTTGTCCATGTTTGGGACAAGATCATGAAAAGAAACATATTATAAAGCATTTTTATTTGAAATTTATAGAGATAAGTTCAATACTTAATCCTACTTATTTCCTTTGTGGTTATTAATACAATCAGGTTTCCATGACGGGGTGTGTTGTTCAACGTTTGACTGTATCAATCTATAAAATAATTCATGACCGCCAACAGAGACCCATAGACTTAACGTGTGTGCAAAGTGGTTTTAGACCTTTTCCTCCAGAAGGCATCCCATTTTTCATTTGAGCTTTGTTTTTAAACGCCGTTTTTCTCCGTTCTACAAGATAATGCTAGTTATAATCTTCTCTAACCATTTTGATATATCATTTTTTATTTGGATTTATTCGGACAAAGTTTTGGATCACCCAAGAAAGCCTTTGTTATAATAAGAAGCTTAATATTCAATTTGTGGTTCCCTTTCCGGGACGTGAAATTGGGACAGCCAGGGGTTATTTCTTCTTTTCGTCACTGATTATGAAGTGCATGCCACAGGTAATGACTGTCTTACATAGACCGACGCTTTAACGTCCCCTCCGAAGGACGGGGTATTATCATGGTTCATTTGCCAAGTCCAACTGAACCATAGGGAGAGCTAATTCCAATTTCATTCTATATCCTTGTTTCAGATTAAAATCCAGAATTTTATACTCAATCAATCCAATGCAAGTGTCCCCGCCAGTAATTGAACCGGGGACCTCTAGCAACAAAGACTAATACCTAACCAGTGGGCCCCACTCCCACACCCCCCCCCTTGAAATGTGCAGATGAAAAAGTGTCATTTTTGTTTAGCCGCTATGTAGGTACTTTTCAGTGCAAATCAACGCAGTTACAGTACGGGAGTTTGTAAATGGTCGTTTACCAATCAAAATGAAAACAATGAGTTTTGTGGTCATTTGCAAACAGGAACTGATGATTATCCCTGTAAACTTGTCGAATTCTATCGTACATTGCGTATTAGTCCCAACGGTGCCTAAACTTACCAACAGCGATATCTACCAGGTTTTTTGGTGTTATTAAAAAAGAACTAATTATTTAACACGGGCAGTGGCTTTTAAGCAAATGCCACTGATTTTTTTTATTTGCAAATTTGATCTACACTGCAAAAACTAAAAAAAATTCTTGGGTTGCAACCACCACACACCTCTCAGACTTTAACTAACAAGCATGCTCTAATTAATTCCTGTCATTGTCGCACCCTTGCTATCCAATAGACGTAAAACAGTAATTGAAAATTACCATTGGTAACATCCTGCAAAACACATATTTTTTCCGCTTCTTGAAGTCGTGGAAAGAGAACAGAGTAATTACAGGAGCTCTATATTAACGTACATTGTTTCACCTAAAGGCTCTTAAATTTGGAAGTGAAACGTAAGTACTTAAGCTGAAGTCTGGAATGATTAGATTAAAACTTGCATCAACCGAGATCATAATACCATTTGACCTTCCGATAGGATATGTCATATGACATAACATCTAGATGAAATGTTTTGAAGGATATATGAAAGTTCATGTTAATCTGTGGGACTTAATATCAATTTTCCTTCTGTCATCACGACTTAGTCATGCCAATTATGGCAAATAATTACAGGGAAACATCATTACATGAATTGCATTATGAATTCATGCTGTTTTAAATTGCAGAGACAATCTGGAGCCACGAATGGTAATGATAATGAACATATCTTTTAAATAGATCTATGCTATTTTTTCGAGGAACTCACGAAACAAAAGGTTACTCGATACTTTACGCAGGCGTAATTTTCAGTTTAAATTACCCACTGTTATATCATCTTGGTTCGTGATTTGAATTTGATTTTAGTCTGACATTCTTTTGCGTTGAAGCCGTTAGATTTGTACATTTGTGCGCTCACTGTAACACCCGATGTGTTATCAGGTTGCTCTTCCCCCACTTTCCGCCCTCCTTTCGTTTACTGTACGTGCTATTTTCTATTGAACCGCTGTCACGTAGCTTTTGTAACATCAAATATATCGATTTTGTTGTTCCGCTTTTTATCTTACCAAAACAAACAAATGGTTTGGAATGTGTATCCTCATTTCTGAACATTTACATGTTGAATTAGTAAAAATTGTAACACCAACATACCCAGGTCCTTCTCGTTTTATTGATACGATATTAGGTCAATACAACGAATCCGTGATTACCACCTCATGTATCTAGAACTTACACTAATCACTATGCTTTTCAATGTGCTCATCCACCAAGGCACATTCGGTGGTTGTACTTATACACGCATTGACATGAACTGACCTTGTGTGATCTGGGTATTCATGCATCATACCCAAAACCAAGGGGTGGATTTGTAAAACAGTGGTGAATGAAAGCTATTGAAAACTGTGCCAAGGGAGAAGGGAATGGAAATTGAGATTTTACTAGCTCAATAGTGAATGGCGCGAAACAAAACTGTGACCTAACTTGGAAAACACACACCTCAAAAAATCACGACCGATATTTGGAAGTCCGCTCGCAGATTTCTTCGAACGTTTTATAATACTATTTAGCAGGGAATGACTAAAGAAATCTGCATTGTTCAGATGTATCTTATCCATTCAGTGGATACAGGCAAGGCCTCTTTGGAAACGATCCACTTGGAATTTGTACTTAAACTGATCAGAAAATAGCGTGTTTTTTATTTACACATTATGGAAAAATACATTTGAATATTAGTATGTTGCTCCATTTTAACTTTTCATATAAATCGTTCGTATTTGTAATCACGATTAACGGTTGACTGTAAGATGTTAAATCAGAGGAAAGTTACAGTTTCCAATCCATGGTTAGTCATATTTTTATTTACTTTGGCAGAAAGTTGTTTTATTTATGTTTTCTTATGTTTTGCTCCCCCCCGGTGTTGGGGGGGCTACCTTTTTGTTGTCGTTTGTTTGCTTTCGGTTTTGTATTTTTGATTTTTTTAAATTTTGAAAGACGTCGTGGAAAACGTCGTATTATATTTGATAACTCGGAACCAGTAAGCCCGTTTTGCCCCCCCAGCCCATATTAGAACTTGCCATCATGTGATGCATTTTTTTTTGATGCGTATAATTGTCTCGAAGGTCAAGTGGGAATGGTATACTTCCGGTACGCGGCGTTCCCTGTACAACTTGAACGGCGTCCACGTTCATGGGTTGTCTTGTCTGCAAATGCACAGCTGGCAATGTAATGTTGATTGTTAAGAACACTTGCAGCTGTGCCTATGCCGGTTAAGAAGTACCTTATAGTCCGCCGTACTCACATCCGGCTACAATGGGTAAGAATAGGGTACTCGATTCAGTGAATCTTCACGCAACATTTCGTTTCAAGCTTTCTTCCGTGGCGTTACGGAGCCCGGAATGTGGTTCCCGCCGGGCTATAATTACTTTCACAACGGGAAACTGAGTGACTCCCCCCCCCCTCCCAGCAACATTAACATTAACAATAAACAGTGGCCTGTAAACAAATGATTTGCAATATTAAAGCACTCAATGGGAACACAATAGATAGGGTCACACGGACAATGATTTCATGACTACGAGGAATTAAAAGAAATGCTGGTATGGTGTTCAGTTGCATCTTATGTTTCACCTTTGCTCAAATCGTCTGCATGGACATGGCTCAATGCACTTTCCGATATTATCTGAACATAAGTCTACATAATCCGACTGCGCCGCGGTGTGGAATTGTGGAATGTCTGTGGTAACTGGCGGCTAGTGAGAGTGTGGATCATGTGTCATCATAGAATACTAGAAAACCCTTTGAAACTGGATAACGGTTGAGAGCATGTGCTCTTATTTTGAAGCATCTCCTAATATAACAAATCACTCGTGATATCAAACGTGCAAATATATAAAAATGAATTGAAATTTATGGGAAGTTGATTTGTGTGACAAGGCAATGTTCAAATATTAAAAAACAAACTTTTTCCCATATAGGCCCAAATTGCACCAGTGTGTGTACTCATATCTCACATGTGACAGATACGCAAATATACTTTACAAAGCATGATCATCGTGATGATGAAATCATTATTCTACAACTGGGCCTCAACTACGTTTTTGATATAAAATGGACATTAAAATTCACTGTCGGCTTTTGTTTACTATCGATCAATAACATAAGGATGATTATTATTTTAAGATAACGAATTCATGTGACATGATAAATTTGGAGTAAATGCGCGTTCTCGTATGTTTCCCCAGGGGTGAAGTACTTGAGTTAGATCGGAAGGCTGCAGTGTTAAACAAAACTGTCCTTAAGTCTATGGGAAGGGTGGCAATAAGTATGTACAATAGTGCTTGTTATCGAGTTAATCAGGCTCTACAGGGAATTTTTGAAAAAAAAGTACAAATTATCTAAATTGATAGTAAATAGGGAGTGATTTACTCCTCTATTTCTCTCTCTCTCTCTCTCTCTATCGATCTCTCTCTCCTATCTTTCTCTCTCTTATTCCCCTCTTCTCTTCCGGTCCTGTTTAAAAAAACTAAATACTACCAATATTAGTTATAAAACGTGGAAATCGTAATTAATAGTAAATAGTTAAAACTTTTAGAAGTGATCTCAAATCAAAAATACGAGCTATCTAATTTTAATATTCTTTTCTTATTTCAAAATATGAAAGCCTTTTTATCTTTCAAACAGCGGTATTTATAAAATGGAATTACTTGTCTCCAGGTTAGACAAGGAGAATAGCTATTAAATCTTTCCCTGGAGGATGGCCAGCGGTCACCAAAAAATAAAACTAAAACACATATTGCTCTTGGCCGGACTCGATCGGGACTACCGTATTACTAGCACGGCGCTCTTACCAATGAAGGCTAAACAAGCCGATTTGGAAGACGGGGCGGAGAGATATTATTTGGGTATTTGGTTTGTTAGTTTTTACACCCCCAATAAAGGCTTATGCCTTAAATAACTAGTCTTAAACGAATGTGATTCAGCCTTGGCAAACGCACATACTATGCCTATTCATCATAAATGAAAACGAGTGTAGGTTAGCACACAATTAAGCCAACAATTTGCACCATCCCCGTTCTTTAAGTCAAAATGTACATCTAAAATGGATCGTTACGAAATAATAATTGGAACATAAAACAGAAATCCCGGATGAAGCAAATGGGGCTTTTCCTGAGATCTACGGTAAAAACACACCTTGCGACCGTTTCCGTATAACGGAAAGCGAGGACTTGGCTTTTGAACCTTTTTGAACAACCGTAAGCATACTTGCAATGCCCATTGAAATATGTAGGTACAAAGTGTGACTTGTTTTGGTGCATAGCGTGCAGAAGAATTGCGTCCTCTGAGGGAAGGTACAGCAACACATGGTGACAATCTGTATTGAAAAGGTGAATTGTCTCATCCAGACGATGGGGTTAGTAAACCAAATGGCTGATTCCTGTAGAACATTTATGAGTGTAGTGGAAAGGTGTTTTTTTAAAAATTATCCGCTTGATCTGATCTCGGAAAAAATTACCTAATATGATTAAAGGTACACTGCGGGAAAAATATTAATTTTTTTTTTATGACAAAAGATAGGCCATCCATTTGAGCTCTACATATAACCCTCCAACCTCGTCCGGCTCCTCTAAGCTACAACTTCATAATTTTACATGGAACACTTATCCAAATGTTGGACAAAAGGAACATTGTATTTTGACTGTTGATGGTAGTTAAAATAGAGCAGACCATTTTTCCAATAAAAGGAACTACAAAGTAAGTTATTCTGACATTTTTAGAGGTTTGAAAATGAAAAGCAGAA